>SRPP01000020.1:0-110912 GCA_018360055.1 Claviceps monticola
GTGGGGCTCAAATGCACGCCCCCCCCCCCCCCGAGGAGTAGGTATAAACATGTACATACACACATAGTTAGCTCTCTGCTATCTGGTCACACCGTGGTTTGGTCTCGTTAGCTGCAAATAATTGGACCAGGGATCTATCGTTTTTAGGTACATACATACTCTGTGAGTCGAGGCTTGTTCTGTAAATACCTACGTGTGCACGTACGGAGTAACTACATAGTTATGTATGTAGTGGCGCAAGCGAAAAGGGCAAAGACAAGGAAGGGGAGGGGAACAAAGGCCCCTGCGATCAATGTGCGACCGTCGGGTGGTGCCGCGGCTGCTGTCGCCACACCTCGCAAGTCTGCAGATGGCGCGATGGCGTGTGCATGTACCTGCATGGAACAGATCGGTGGACTGGGATGGCATACCTAGGTACACATGTACATGTACCTGTTCTATGGAGTACGGAGTACTGATGTAGGTATCTGCTCGGTCTGATCTCTGACCAATCTGTCTGTGGCTAGGCACACAGATGTAGTTAATGTAATGTCTGAACACGGAGATAAAGATCAGAGACAAACGACGGAGTCAGACCGGAGAAAGATGGACATCAAGCCAGCGAAGCCGCAAGTTACAACAGAGATAAGAAACTACAGGTTCCTACGGAGTAAGGATACAAACAGATGGATTCATACATTGGCTTCTCATTCTTTTACGCCGATGCTATGGCAAGTGCCTCTACCCAGCACCGCTGTGCAAGTGGCCAATGACGCTACGGCTTTGCATCCCCGGTCTCTTTCTTGGCTCCCTGTCGCGGCCCTGTCCAACCCTGTCCAACATTTGTGGTTCGGTTCATGCAGAGCAGTCGTGACAGTGTGACGTGTTATACAATAGCCGGCGTGAAGCCAAGGGACTCGAGAAGAGAAAAAAAGAAAAAAGAAAGAAACAAAGAAAGAGAGCGAGTGGGAACGCGAGAGCGCGCGAGAGATTGAAGAGGGGTGGTCTGCATCGATTTTGGGCGGGGGGTGAATCCGTGTACATATTACTTCAGTCACTACCCACGTGATGGGGAAACTGCAGCACATGTACGGAGTACGTCCTGGGTAGGTAGTTGCTCTGTAAGCATTTGCTTTCGCGCCAATGGTCCATACTGATGTTACTACATATTATAATGCAACGGCAAGAGGGCAAGAGGGCAAGAGGGCAAGTTCACATGGTTTGAAGAGAATGGCTGTCTCGATTCTCGTAGCTATGTATGGGGGACCCGACGGGGGAATGCTCAGGGATTCAAACCACTGTGGTCTTAGCAATTGTATGTATGTATGTACATACCTACATATCTGCCTCGCGCTTAGCTGCGCAAAGAGGAAGCTCCTCCCCGGGAATACATACCGATAGGTACCTGTGTACACGTACACGTACGGGTATGTACATTGTTCTTGCTACCCTGACCCCTAACTCCTGATCCCTGATCCCTGATCCCTGATCCCTGATCCCTGATGCCATGGAGCTTCCCGTGATCTCGCGGGGTCGGGCAGGCTGCGAGCTGCGGACCGCGGACTGCGGAGTAAAATATTCGTGCATACGATTACAAATATACGGAGTACATACGGAGTACTGTACACTATGTATGTGCTCTGTATGCTCCGGTTGCAAGGCAGCGCACAATTGCGTTGGCGGGCCGCGTCAGGGTTAAAGAGACCAATTGGCCGAAATCTCCCCGTTGGCGGCGATACCAGTTGGCGCCACGCCCTGTGCGAAAGAAAGCTTAAAGAGAAGTTGATGGCCTGCACAAAAAAAAAGCAGCAGCACAACTATGTGGCTATTGGGCATTGTTGTCCCTGTTGTTCTCTTGCTCCTCGTCTCTTGGTGTTGGTGTTCTTGTGCTTGTGTGGAAAGTTTTTTTTGTCTATACATACGCGCACGTCGGAAGAATACAAAGGTGGGTCAACGGGAAGAAGAAGAGGAACCCGGCCCCATTCCCCACAAACACCCGCGGTGTTTCGGCTCCCAAAAGAGCACAATGAAGAAATGGAAAATGTGACTCTGTATCCGTACTCCGTATGTATGTACGTACAGAGTACATACATATATCCTCTAGCGCCATCTCTTGCAGCAATGTACCGGTATCTGACAATTGGAAAAGCGCCTGTACATTGTTTCGTCTCTTGTCCTGTCCTTGTACCTGCCTCAACATGTCGGACAGATTTGCTTAGCCCGACTTGGCTTGGCTTGGCTTCGTCCTCTTGTCTAATGTTCCCCACTGCCCAAGCATTGATGGAGAAGGGATGCTGTTCAGATTCTCGGGCCGCAATAATCGACTGTGTAAGATAGATATGTGCATACATAAGTCTTTTGGCTGGGATAATTAACTTTTCAGGAGCGCATACTTGGCAGGATAATTAGGGGAGGAGTACAACACTCCATAGCTAGGTATGTACAACTATGTTCCCAGATGTGTAAGCCGCTACGGAGATGTACCAGGTACATATATACAGTGATGTAGGTCAAACGACACCCCTACGAACTGGATTCGTGCTCACTCACTGTTGATGCTCTCCCCATCACGACATTGTTTTCGTCTCGTTGCACGACTTGTTCCCCGCTTCCAAAAATCTGTATGCACAGAAAGAACCCGATCATCCCCTCTTTCCCTTTGTTGCACCACCTGAGCCCCGCAGCGCGTCGCGCCGCCCCGCGCTATACTATACTAGGTACCTATGGACCTAGGTATTGAATACCTAGACTAATGTACGGAGTAGGCAGCCCACCCATGAGATTGCCATGTTCCCTCCAAAAGCCCCCCCGCCCCAGACGCAACCACCCCCCCCCCCGGAACATGCAAAGGCATCAGAAGAGAATCCCGATCAAGCCAAGAAGTACATACCTCTTATAAACAGCCCACGTGAAAAAAGGGTACCGGTATGTAGGTACTCTGTTCAGGATATCGAAACATCCAGCCTCCAACCTCCAGGCTCCGAGTCACGCAAAACGAGACAACAACCTCCTCAGCAGCGCAGGACCAAGGGGGCAACGAATCTAGCAGCTCGGGACCACCTACGCACATGCATACATACATATCTACATAGATAGGTACATACGGAGTACATACGGAGTATGTACCCATCACCAGACGCGTGGCGTCCGGCCGTCTTACTCCGAGGCTAAGAAATTTAGAATCCCCTGCCTTGGTTTTGAATTTTCTTGTACCTGCCAGCCAGCAGCCAGCAGCCAGCAGCCAGTCTCCACTGTACCACCGCCGGAGGGGAGGGCACTGGGGGGCGTGTGTCTCTTCATTTTTGTTCCAACTGTATCCGTACATACAAGATACATGATACCTGCCTACCTAGACTATGTACTCTAGACTATGTACTCCGCGTACATACCTATGCCTACCCCAATGTACCTATGTACCTAGTTATGTACCTACCTATGCCACCCGCACCGTCCCACACCCCAAGAAACGAATTAGCACCTCTGTCTCAGCCTCGCCGGCCCCTTCGCGGGTACGACGCAAAAAGAGACCAAGATCCCTGTAGACTGAGAAACTCTTCCTTCCTAAGCTGCAAGCTCCATGCTTTGTCGATGAGCCGAGGCTAAACTCAATGTTGATACATAACTTATAAGGAGCAAAGCAAGTAAAGCAAGCAACGTTTCGGGGGCGTATGGCGCCCAAGGTTTTTACATGTGATGAGGTGATACAGTAGTGCGCTTTGCGGCGGAAACGGAAGAGTGGTCATATAGCGCACTTGCTGGTGCTGTACTCTATACGTTGGTGTCCGTTTGGGGGGGGGGGGGGGGGGACCAGGGGGCCAAGGGAGGTGGTTTGGCTGTTGACTGTGCAGTCGCAGTGTGAGGTGTGTTTTTGATGCGGTTGTAATTGGGTTTGGTTGCTGTTCAGAGGGGGAGGGGGTCCGAAATGGAAGTGTGTTTGAGGGCCTGGCTGGTGGTTACAGTGATCGCGGTGTCAAAAATGGTCATGGTCATGGTCATGGTCATGGTCATGGTCATGGTCATGGTCTAGAGGTACTGTCATGGCCACCATGGAGCCAGCGGTGCGACAAGCGTGCTTTCAACGGGAAACCTAACCCCAAGGCAGGGTGATGAAGCTGTATATTTGTGTAACAAGGTGCACGAAATGGGTGCTCGTAGGATTTCATCACCTGCTACCTGACTAAATGTGATGTTGCTCCATCATGACCCCTTTTCAGGCGATGTGTCGCGCAACTCTGCCTTCCCCCACACACACCACACACATATAACAAAACACAAAACCACCGGCGGCTAGGCTTCCTCCTGTACTCTTGGCTGTACGCGCCTGTTGGAGTGGCTCATCAGTTTGCGAAACTCGGTCGGTCTACCCACTTGTGCGGCGGCGGGGCGGCCAGACGCGCCGCCCAGCACGGTTCGACATGCCGACAACGATGCCGCTAGGTGCATTGTTGCCCATAGTTGTCCGCTGTAGTAGATATTATCCAGCTGCTCTTTGTTCGGACATGTTGTAGTCGTCATTGATTTCTCGCATTTCTCGCCCTTGCCCTCGCCCTCGCCCTCTCGAGAGAGCGGTTGCTGCCGACAACGCTGCCAACGCTTCTCACGCTTCTCCTCGCGTCCTGGTCCATAGCACACCCCCCTAGCGTCATTCTCGAGACTCGGCGTTGCTAATCCTCACCGGAAAAGACTACGTGATCGTGCCATGATGAAAGAGTCGGAATGGGAATGACTGGATACGAGACGCTGTCTTCTGAAGGAGCTAATCGTCTTGAACCGCGTCTGCCAAGAGGTGAGTTGATCGACTTGCTTGGCCCCGACATACATACGGCCACTGGAAACTGAGAGCCATGGTTCCACCCCCCCCAGTCCGTAGCTAGTTTGGACTTCGATCGTCGAAAAGAACGGCCAGCGCTTGCGAAGTTAGTGTGAGATCTGGCCATGCCAAGACCCTACTGTGCGGTAGGTGGCGCACAGGACGCAGTTTGGTGGCCAGTGAAGAATTCGAGTGCGGGAGCCGGTGTGGACGGGGTATGTACATGCGACAGGCGCCTTTGGTTAGCTAGCTGCTCAATTGACGAGATCCACGGACCACGGTCCAAGACAAGTCGCCTTGCGGGACGTTCGAGGAGAACATCGTGATGAAAGGTGCATCGCCTGCGCTTCTCGACCAGCGGCCACGGGTGACGGAACGGATGTTTCTTGGCTCGTCATATAGACCATAGATGAATGTCATTGTATCGTTGCCGTAAGACATAAAATATGTGATTTTCGCTCTCAAAACACGGGGCCTTGTTCGCTTCGACTCTGATTCTCGCGACGTCGTTCGGTGGAAAAAAAAAAGGAGGGCGGCGAAGTCCCGAATTGCAACCAGGCAATTCTCCAGCCTGCTTGTCGTGCTTTAGGCGGCGTCGAGCTGCGAGAAAGCTTCCCCTAGGGAAAGGGAAATACTGGACAAGGTGCCAGAGGCTGCGCAAGGCCATCACACTCCCGCATTGGCTTGTGCTCTAGATGTGAATCAAACGGGTCCAAATGATGTGAGTCGAGGCCCGCGCTGTGTTCCGATGCCGCGTATACCAAGGTTGGATACGAGTTCGGCACACGCCCATGATGGTGATAATCATCGAGCACGTCGAGTCCTGTGGAGGAGTTGTGCGCCACGGAAGAATGCTGACTGGCAGCATATCCATCAAAAATCATGGGCGACCCGCTCCCAAAGTGCATGTCGTCGCGAGAATGTGTGTGATCGAGCGGAGAGAGATAGTCGACTTCGCTGACGGAGTCCACCGATGATGAGAGATCGGTTACGAGGGGGAGAGGAAATTTGGAGTACCTGGGACCGGCGTCGTGGGGTTGCAAAAGACCAGACGCGTATATGCTGTTCCAGCCGTGCTGGAGGACTTGTGGTGATGGCGATGTAGCGTCATGGGTTGGGGTTTCGGCCGTAAAATAGTCGTAGTGGCCTGTCGCGGAAACAAACGAGTTTACCTGTGTAGGAGCCGAGCGAGCGAGAGACGACAAGATCTCGACGTTTCCATATTGTTGTTGTTGGTGGTGTTGTTGTTGTTGTTGTTGGTGTTGGTGTTGGTAATGGTGTTGCTGCTGCTGTTGCTGTTGCCGCGGCGGCGGTAGTGGCGGTAGTGGCGGTAATGGCGGTAACGGTAGATGATGATCATTAGGAAGAAGTCGATGACGATGGCCTTGTCTTGCGATGGGCACTTGGTGCTTTGTCCAATGTGCTGCCGCCCCTGTAACTGTGAAACGGGCTCGATTGCAGGAAGTAGACGCAGTTTTTTCGAATACACGAGAAACGGGAGGCGCCTGGGCAATTGGTAGGGAAAGCCCACGAAGTTTCCCCCGGCTGGCCACGCCGACGCCCCAAGTCAACTGAGTCTTGTAGCCAGAGCACTCGTCTCCGATTTCGAGACATTGCGAGCAGTATGGACGGCGTCTGTCACACTTGACACCACTTCGTTTCGAGCAAGTGAAGCAGTCATCAGCCGCTCCTCCACCGGTAGTACGTCTTTTGCGCTTTCGAGCTGCGATGGCGTCTGGGGCAGCGGAAACGGGTTGTTGCGGGAGAGGGGCCGTCATGATAACACGGCGTGGATATATGTATATATATATATATATATTTATATTTATATATATATAGCTTTGGCGAGATAGGCCTTGCGGAAAAGTGATGGTGGGGGGGGGGGGGAGGAGAGAAGTATGTCTGCCTGCAAGGGTGTAAGTTGGACGTTGTAGAAGAAGAAGAAGAAGAAGAAGAAGGGCGAGAGCACAATAGGGAGGCAGAATAGCAGAGCAAAGGCGCAACGTGATATAGACTCAAAGTAGCCTGATAGCGACCGAGGTTACATCAAGAAGATGAGGATGAAAAGGGTGTTGAGAAGGCGACTGTATCCTGTCTGCCCAGTGCCGGCAACGCAGTCAAGTGGTTGAGGGTCAGGTCCAGCTCCGACGCGCCATCAGACAAGACTATGTATGAGCAAGAAACTGCGGCAGCACAAGTTTACAAGTGACCGACCGTATTGCGAAAGGGCGCTTGTGCTAGGGGAGACAACCGGGGTATATCTTGATTTCTCCATATCGTACGGAGATTGTAGCCTTGCGGGAATGGGGTGCAAGGTCAGGCTAGAAAGCGATGCCTGCCACTTCCCAAGTTCCCAGACAAGGTGTGAGTGGCCCACTGTCGAAGAAAGACCAGGTTCCAGGTAAAATGACGGAGCAAGGGCCAGAAACCCAGTGGTGTGGTGTGCGACTGCATGTGGCGTGTGGTGCGTGTGGTGCGTGTGGTGCGTGTGGTGAATCGTGATGCACATGCCACATGCGCGAACAGACTTGATACACGCCTACGGAGTACATACCTACTACATAGGTACATACATATCTAGGCACGTATGAACACTCATACGCAACAAGGGCTCGTCACTTCGTCTGGAGATCTTGTGGGATCATGGATGAAGGAAGAGGGGAAGAGGGAAAAGGGGGAAAAGGGGGAAAAGGGGAAAAGGGGAAAAGGGGAAAAGGGGATCCCGAAGCGACCGTCCGATGGTTGAGATTCGGGGCGGGGCCGTCTAAGGGGGTCATGTCTGGACTCTTGACTATTGAGTCGACCTTGGCTCGCGACAATGGCTCTCAAAGTTTCACTCAAAGTTAGCTCTCGACAATCAAGACAAGACGAGACCGACAGACGCAAGCAGCAGACGCGCTGGAGCCGCAGATGGCTCGCTGGGGGAAGCCGAGCCGGCGAGCCTATTCGCGTCAAGCAAAGCCACGGGCCATTCGATGCGATGCGTCGTCGCACACGAACGCATACATACATATGTACGGAGTACACATAGGGTGATTATCCGGAGACTGGAACGCGTTCCGGAAAAGTATCATGTCCCAGACACTTCTCGTCCCGTTGCCGTGTGTCTCGTTGGTCTGCCTCGGTTCTCGCTGCTGACGGCTGCTGACGCTGACCTCACCTCACTGACTTGTTCCCAGAGCCTGTGAGGCTGCGACTCCGAATGGCTTCCCACCGACCGCTCACGGCTTCCGTCGGCATCCAGAGTTCAAACTCGTCAACATGAGTGTTTGACAGCAAATCGAGCCCGCGTGGTGTCTCGTAACTTGTACATAACTTGTACATAACTTGTACACAACTTGTACATAACTTGTACAATGACTTGTAAGCGTGCCGGAGCCCTGACCAACGGACTCACGAAGACACCGAGTTGCAAATGTCGAATCAGAGATTTACCGCCGATAAACGATACCGGCACGAACCCCACTGGGGAATCCATTGGCATTGGCATCGTTGACATCGCGGGCATCCACAGTCATCCGCAGGCCATCCATTAGCCTCCCATTCGTGCTATGTATCATCCAGTGGAGGGGCCGAAAGAGCAGTACAGGGCTCGCAGCAGGGCGCTTCAGGGCGCTTCGATGGGCGCTGCGTCTCGCACAATGGGTTTACCGAAGCTTCAAGAACAAGAGGATGTGAAAGCGGCGTCTGCGGCGGCTGCTTGTCATTTTCCGTCGGAGGATGCAGGTCAGTATCCCATCCGAGGCGCGTTGTAACTTGTCACCTGTCTCACCTTATGTGATGACAATTTTAGACCCATCTTGGGGTCAAGTCATGCGTCCCGCTTTTGATTGAATATATGTGATGTGATTGGCGAACTGAAAGAGGGGCTCAGGGGAGCCACACGAACGGACGTGGCCTCCGTCGTCCCACATCATCGCAGGGTCTCATGCGTCGTTCTTCTTTCTCCAGCAATCGTGCTGCAACTCTGCAATTCAGGTTGGCCAGCCGAGTGAGCGTATTCTTACGTTGAGGACCGTATGTACAAGGACGCATCTTGTACCTATCCTTGGCCGTCGTTGACGTGGTTGAAGACGCTCCACAGCATACAACCCATTAACCCACAACCCACAACCCACAAGTCATCCCCAATGCACATGTCGCCATCTCTCTCTGCCGACCTCCTCAGCACCCCGGCAGTCACGAGGCCCGAGCCTGTCAGTTCCCAGGAGCGGGGCCTCGGGAGGGGGGGGCGGCGAATTGCAATGGATGTCAACGAGGCTGGAGAATCCCGAGGCTTCAGTGATCACGAACGAGCTTCTCCCCAAAATTCTCTGCATGTGCAACAAAAGAAAGCAGGAGAGGGGAACGAAAGACGCCGAATCACACGTGGCTGGAGATACTCGCCTCGTGATTCGCTTCTTTCCAACAACCTCGCCGACGAAGCAGAGTTGCCCTCCTCACGCCTGAATATCCAGCCACCCCCTTCTCCATCTTGATGGCATCCAGAACGGACGGTTCAGCAAAGTCGAAGATAGATACGGCGAATCCTGCCATCCTGCCATTATGCGGACCCAACTATGGCCCCATTTTCGCGACAATATGTACATACATACCTCCTAAGCCCGTGTGGATTTGAGGAACAGCCTGCAACGGCTGCAGCCGTTTTTGCTGACTTTCTGCAGTGGCTTACAGGACCTACACCTCTGCCGCTTGACTTCAGTGTCCAACAGTTCAACAGTCCAACAGTCCGACAGTGGCACATGGTGCTCAAGGCGAAGTCCTTTTGCATCGTTTGCACAGCCTACTGGTTGGACAGCCCACCCACTCGGGAACGGGCGTTTCTGCACCTGGCCGGCAATGGCGTTACATACATATTGAGCATGAACAATCCAGGGACAAGTTGACGCGTTTTGCCGGCCAGAGACAGGGGTACGGGCAATGATGGCCATACCATGCATCATCTGTTGCAACTTACCTGGCAGCTGCGAATACATAGTCTGTGTGTTTGGCCGATCCAGGTCTCAACATACCTATCATGGACTACATGAGGAAAAGATGCGCAAAACAAAGGCCTCACTCAAGCCTTGAGCCTGGATTCTGGATCCTGGACCAAGTCATGGTTCGTTAATAGACTTCAAGCTCTTGACGACGGACCTTCCACTCACTGCAGTGGAGTGTTCATCTTGTGAGCGTTACGTTTCAGGCGCTCGAAACATTTCGAAACATGCCGCTTGCTTGCCTGGTTGTCGTGATAAATCATAAGTCATAGACCTACGTAAGCGCAGGGGTAGACTCCAGATGACAGCCAAAGGGTTGGCGCCTCGGTCCCGCGGCTTCCCTCGGACCTTTTCTACAGTATCGGCATCATGCAGACAGTGGACATGCAAGGAGCCCCTGGTTCACAGAGGCGGGTGATCCATGCGATGCCATGTTCTTTGCTTGCTTCTTGATCATGGCAGAGGCCGGGGATACAGCATCATCTGGAAAACCTCAATGGGTTGTATCCCCGAAAGGGCTGCGTCCTTAACAAGTCAACCTCGTCATGAACGTCCAACGAGTGGTATTCAGACGTGGCGGCTTGGGCCATTCAGAGATTGCGAAGATGACGATTTGCCTCTGACTGTACCAGCAATTGCCATGATGCCGTCGTTGACGAGATCGATGCTGTACCAAACTGTCCAGTCGGCCTACCAAACCAGAGAAGTTTCTATCATTATAACAGAAATTTGTTGAATCAGGAGTTCGGAGAATACTCCATCTGCATCTATGGTCGGCTTGTTACATACTGCGGCGTCAAAAATGGGACATTGATGCACCATCCTTGACAAATGCAACGACGTCCGAAGCCTCAAAGCCTCATTCTCGGGATAGGCTGTGGTGGTTGCGGGAGGCGGGGAATGTCGAAATCGTGGCGCAGGTCGGTTGGATCTTGGCAAACGCCCTTCTTGGACCTTCTTGGACTCTACAGCGCATCCCAACGCCAGATGTGACGCGCGTTACATACTTTGGTGTATTTGGAGCACCATCATGATCATTATTTGTCGCATGTCACTGTCAGAAGCTCAGGTCTGAGGTCACGACACAGGCGGTTGGCCTAGCCAGCCTCCCGCTGCAGTGGGAGCCGACAACAAAACGGCGCCTGTGGCGCTTACACGTTTCAGATGCCGTGAGACGACCCATGATGCATATGCTCGACCCGCTCTGTTTGGTCCTGGGGTCTGGGACTCTGGAAGGAGGCATGTTGTGCTGCCTTATACCGGTCATGAATCATGATACGTACGCACCTAGATTTGTTCTCCTTCTTTTTGTACACCTCAGTCCAAGGATTTGTTTGCCACGAGAGGCCGACGAGCATGGTGTTTCAACATGCACGGGCCGAGGCACAAGGAACCTGTCAATCTTCAACCTTGAGCATGTCAACCTGTCAACCTGTCAACAGTGAAGCGCCTACCTAGGCCTGCTCCTGCTGGCTGCTTACCGTCTCCAGGAGTAGTAAACATGGCCGATGGCAAGCCAGCTCAACACGGCACCAAGGCAGTCTGACAGAAGAGAATCCGGGTAAAAGAAGTCAGTAGTCGCGCTCAGGGTGGCGCTCCTGAGTCTCCTGAGTCTCCTGAGTAGAGATGATGGCCGAGATCAGACGACCACGCTCTAGAGCATCAGCCTCTCACTGGCTTGTACATGTGATAGCGTCCGATTTCGTTCAACAAAGAGCAACACATGCTAAGTTCCAACTGCCGACTTCACCGACCACTGACCAGTCACAACGTCCGTTGCCGCCGTTCCGTATATATCCCGTCTTGGACCCTTTCCCCGCCCACTGACGAACTTCCCCGCAAGGAGGGGTCCCCCCGGTTTCGGGAAGCCCTGTCCCCTCCCTTCCCTCTTGATAGCGCCGGGGGCTGAAGACGTATCGAAGCTTGCTTTCGAAGAGACATCGAACCAAAGGTGTCAGATGCGCATGCACCACCATCGAAGAGGCTTAGCACAAAAAAAACCCCCCAAATATCAAAGCAGAGCGTCAACGACGTATCGGAAAAAATGATCCACGACTTCGAGAAGGGTTTGCTGGAATGCCTCTCCGTCTCCATTGCGTTTTCTCGCGATAGGTGCGATAGGCAAACGCGTGCCATCAACTCATCGGCATCAACCTCGTCAGCAATCACAATCACATCGACAGCAACACCCCAACGCTCACCCCGTCCTACATGTCTACGTACCAGTTGGCAGTAGTACGACACGCCGTCACGGATCAGCGGCAAGGCGTCAGCGTCGCATTCGACACGTGATGCAGGCAGGCCCCCCCTCTCGTGCTACCTACATAGGTCTGGTAGGCGAGTCGTTGAGCCGTTGAGACGCCGTTGAGACGTTGAGACCTCTGATGTGTTGTTGCACACGCAGTTTACTCCGCCGACAGTCACACGGCATGAAGCACATAAGCGTTCCTTGCGGCCCTGCACAAGGCATTGTGCTGCATCGCCGTTTGTGGCACAGACGAATGGCGCGGTCCGTCTTGGACACTAGGTACCTAAGGTACTATGTACTGGCAAGTTGCCGCCGCTACACTGCGCGAAACATGTGCGACACTCACGAGGTCAACTGACGGATATTTGGTAAAATCTGAGTCTCGACATTTCCGCGATGTAGATGGAGATGCGCGATCCATTCAAGGCGGATGGACTTTGCTGCAATGAGGCGATGACGGTCAGGCAATTACCTATGCATACAATGTATATCGCATTATACCTAGGTGTATGTTGTATGTATGTAGTACATATTTTGTATGCGACAATCTTCCAAGACATGCTTGCAGCATGTCTTACGTGACACAATCGAAATGTCCGATGCACGTGAGACTCGCTTTTTGGTCCTTTCTGTTCGGGAGAAGATGCCGAGGTGTCTCGGATCTCGGAGACATCGAGATGCTGACTTTGCCCCCGGGTAGGTCAAGTTACCCGGGTATGTACATATGTAACTGAAAGACATTCTCGGACCTCATTGCGTCACTAATCATGAATGCACATTGCACACTCTCCTGTGCACGTTCCGCAACAACGCAGATACACTAGTTACATCAGGTTACTCAGAATCAGTCCCATCTTTGCTTTTGCTCCCTTTGTGTTTGCCTAGCGTGGGCATTGTAAATCCCGTACCATATGCCGCCGCGGCACTCCTTCATCACGATTCACTTTGCTTGAGATACGTAGATGCAAAGTGCAAAGTAAGCTAAGCTAAGCTAGGCCTACTAGGCTACTAGGCTACTACATACATAGTAGACATGCCCGTATAGACAGACGAGCATTCACATGACATGGATTTTTTGACACCTCACAATTATATCACCCATGCTATCGTGGTTCGAGTTCAGATAAGCTGAAGGCCTGGGAAGCTCATCTTGGAATAAAAACATCTATAAAAAAAAAAAAAAAAAAAAAAACAGGTTTGCTCTCGAGACTGGCGCCCTCGGACTCGGAGCTTTGGGTACGCTTACGGTGAGCACCGAGCAATCGCCCACTGCACCAAAAGGGCACGCTAGTCTTTATCCATAGGTTGAGATCAAATGGTCACTTGTGCTTGTGAGTCACTGAGTCTAAAAGAGCCGGTCTTTGCTTTCGCTGTATTCGCTTCAAAGTTCAAACGCACATTGTACATATACCTACTATTAAGAGGATGATATCATGATCTTGGTGGCGTAGGTGGCAGGCCACAGTCCACTGGCGTCATATCAATGATCAAGCTTGTAAAATGCTTGTCACGACTCACAGATCGGTAGGTAGGCAGCAGGATGTAGCTTCGGGGTAAATAGCCAAGTCTCGCAGGGTATATAGGGGTATATACCGCACATCAGAGTGGCCAGACGGCTGCACCCTAAGACTGACAGGTTACTTCTGCTGTTTTACAGCCCCATGACCTTGTCCACTGAGCCTCCTCCAGGATGAACTCGCAGGAATGGGACCTGCCTGAATTACAGACTAAATTCTTATCACAATCTTCTTTGAACTCGGAGCTGGCTATCATCTTCGAGATGCAAAGCCAAAACTTAAAAGGCAGGATACCAATTTTGGCGAGAACTTCCAAATCCAGCCGACTCCCGAAAGCTCAGACCACTCCAATCCGCATCACTGAGCAGGCATAGAGAGAGAGAGAGAGAGAGAGAGAGAGAGAGAGAGAGAGAGCGAGCGCTTCAGAGGCGGAGCTCTGAACAGATCACAAAGTCGGATAGCGTTTTCTCGGAATCTCGGCAACGCCTCGAGAGTCGAGAGTCGAAACTCGAAAGTTCGAAACATGATCGATCTAGTCACTCTAGTATACTGTATATAGAGAATATCAATAGATCAGAGATGAGTTCCTGCTACAAGTTACAACATCTACCATACAGAAGGGTTCATAGGAGTCATGTAACACGTTGCCTGATTTGATCGATTAGTCTAAAGTCTAAACCACGAAACTTGAAAAGTGTGTGATTGCCACTAGTTGAATGGTTCCAGATTTACCGTTTACAACAGGACGCCTCTTCATCCACTTCACCGAAATCAGACTGTCATCCAGAAATAGGCCATCAAGAGCATTGCCAGTACTCCTGACGACAGACTGAGACGACCTAGACCCCGAATCTGATCTGGCTGATCAACACCAGTTTGACTGTCCACTTCTCGATGAAGTCGATGAAGGTTCAGGGACTCTGGCCCCTGGGAATCCCGGATGATATATATGTCGGAACTTCAAAGCAGCGCATCGCCGCATCCTTCAACGTGGCGGATGTTGCATCTTGCCTCTGCATATATGATATGTGTCCCTAGCTTCTGTCATCTGAAGACTGATACTTCGCCGCAGGCCCGGCCATTGTTGGACAATGGAAGCATTATCAAGAATTACAATTTACGTCTACGGATCTATCATCTGTCGAGGACTTCAGTTCAAAACTCCCACCAAACTTTCCACACGGCTCAACGGGTTACGGGGCGCGTATCGATACTCCCGGAGGTCCAATGTGCTTAACGAGCTATGCAATCATCGGCATGAACAAATTTGCATCTGTCACCACTCAGCTTACTGGTCACTGGTCACTGGTCACTGGTCAGGGCCCAGGACCCAGGACCCAGCACTGGACAAGGTCACTAGAAGGCACTGAGATATTGACATTATTAAATTGAGCAACAAACAGGTACGTCGTAAAAGCGATCCATCATCCTACATATCTTTAACTTGCAAGGCCCGGTAGAATTCCGCGCGATAACAGTGTGTCGTGAGTGTCGTGAGTGTCGTGAGTGTCGTGAGTGTCGTGAGTGTCGTGAGTGTCGTGAGTGTCGTGAGTGTCGTGAGTCGTGAGTCGTGAGTCGTAAAAGCAAACCCCGGGAGCCCCCGGTCGGGGTCGGGGTCGGAGTCGGAGTCGGAGTCGGAGTCGGAGTCGGAGTCGGAGTCGGAGTCGGAGTCGGGCTCCTTTTCTATGCACCCCGGTTCTAGGTCACACGTCATGTGACAGTGTAGGTATGTACATACATAGCCAGGAGCCTAAAAACGACAAACACTCAGATGAGGTAGATGGCCCAAATTTTTAGTTGAAGCGGACGAAGAAATTAGAATCGCGGATGATTTGAGAAACTTCAAACGCCCAGTGTTTGCTGTTTGCAGGGCTTCTGAGGGGTAAGGATTGTAGGTAGCTTAGCTTTAGCTTACAGCCTTAACTACCTGGCAGTTTCACCTGACGAGGTTCCTAGTTCCTACCGAGCGTTGCTTGCCGGGTACATAACATAACTATTCTGTACATATTGTGCACAGTGGTCGAGCGAGAGGGGTCCTCGGACCTCCATCGTGGGTCTGTTCAGTGCTGAGGCTGAGATACTTGCGAACGTATGGAGTATGTACATAACTATGTACCGGGAATTTGTCCAAGAGGGGTTGATTTGTTTAGTTTACACTGGACAGTTCCTGTTCCTTGTACATACGTGCGTACGACCGTGACGTACCTAGCCCCTAACTGTTGATTGAACAACCAAAACGGTATCATGTACTCCGTACAGTGGAGACGCATAAGTAACCGTTGTGTACTCAACACCTAACTAAGCTCCTCAATATCCGTCGCCGCGTCGCGTCGCGACAATATCTATTATCTACACCCCGTTAACGTTAAACATCCGAGAGTTGTACTCAATTGCGCATCACTACTTTCGAGATGGCCTTCAAAACGTTTCAAGTAAAGTTATTGCGTGTGGCCGTCCAAGATGAGCCCAATGTGGCGATTTGGATGATTGGAATCTGCATATCTTGGGCCAGCGCGGCTCAGAGCCCAGGGGGTTTGTATACTATATACATACGACCAAGAAACGGTGAGCGAGCAATGAATAGATGAACAGCCACCTGGCCTGGTCAGTGACTCAGTGGTGATATTCTTGCACATTACGCCCCTCAAGTTGAGGAGAGGGGCGGATTGTCCCTTGGGGACCGCAAGAAACAATCTCGTCTTAGTGAACTTCAACGCCTCCACGGACCACGCACTATTTGTGAAATCGACTATCCTGCTCTAAGTCTCTGACCTTTCCCAGTCTCTCTTTTTCTCTTCTTCTCCATCTAGGTATCGCCACTCTAACCCAGATATCAACGCTGACAGCCTGACAAGACAATTCCCGACATTCAAAAAATCACATGCAACATCATCACCCAAGGCCGAAGGGAACGGTGACCTATCCCCGGATACCCCTTACGCATAATTCCACAATCTTGAATCACCAAGTCAAGCCAATCTGACTCTTCAGCTCAGAGCCTCAGACTGTATCAGACAACAGCCTACTACAGCCGCCAATTCATCAAGATGAGAAAGAAGAATGGTAGAACCCTCAATTAGATGAAATAAGAAATACGCAAAAGATTGTATTGTATAGGTATCCCAACAGGATCCATGCCTTCCAACAAAAAGTCCAAGGTATCCACAAACACATGGTCTATCCAAACGACAGAACCCATTAAGGAAAAAAAGAAGAACGAAAAACAAATCGCAATGTCCCAAACCGGTTGGAACTTCCACTCTACCAAGCAGCCATGGCCAACGCACCCAGCACGACCGCGCCAACCACGGCAGACATCCGAGATGATGTCGCCGCGCCGGCTGTGATGGGCGGGGAGTTGTAGGCAGTCGTTGTCGAGACAAAACCGGTGATGGTGCCGATGTCGGCCGTGGGGGCAGGGCCGGCGGGTGGCTGGGGCACCTCGGCAGGGGCTGTCATCGCAGGAGGCTGAACGGCAGGGAGCGTCTTGGGAGGCAGAGTCTGGACAGCAGGAGGCATAATACACTCGGTGCCGCAGCCGGGAATGGGAGTAGGCTTGTCGATCATGACGTGGGGCTCGATGGTCACGGTGTACGTGTTGACCACCTTATCGCCGGGCTTACAGCCGGCCTCATTGTTCATACAGTCGTGTGTCAAAGGAACGGTGTAGACGGCCGTGGATTCGGGACAAACGTAGACCTTGGAAGTGATGTGCTTGGTGACCTTGCCCTTTTGGCAGTCAGGGCCGGGGCAAGAGGGTACGCTGTTGCTCGGCATAGGCGTGATGGCGGGCAGCTGAGGCGTAGTCTTGCCAGCATTTCCAGGACACCAGGTCTTCACTGCAACGATGGTCTCGGTAGTGACGGAGCCCACCGGGCAATCCGTGACATAGGCGGGACAGGCAGTGATGGTGTGAAGCCTCGTGGTGGTGTAGGTCAAGGTGAGTGTGGTAGCATTCGCGCCAGCACTCGTGTCGTTATACCTTGCCATCGTGGGCACCGTGGGGAAAGGCTTGCCTGTGGGCTGGGCCGTGAGGTCGGTTTCCAGGTTTCCGCTGTCATTGCTGTTGTTGCCTATGGGCTGAGCCGGGAGCTCGGTTGCCAGGTTTCCGCTGTCATTGCTGTTGCTGCCCGTGGGCTGAGCCGGGAGCTCGGTTGCCAGGTTTCCGCTGTCGTTGCTGTTGCTGCCCGTGTTGTTGGTCGAGCTGCTGGTGACCATGCTATCTTTCTGGTTTCCAGTAGTGACGGCCGCAGCAGATGTGTGAATAGCAGTGTTGTTCCTGCCGGCTGGGATCAAGGGCAACGTCGAGGCAGATGCCGCGTCTGACTGTGTCAAGCTGGTGTTTGAACCGTCGATAGGCTGAGCAGCAGCAGCAGACGAGGCAGACGTGTTGATGGTGGTGCTGTTGCTGCCGTATGCGATCGTGCGGGTCGTCGAGGCAGATGTCGTGGCAGGCTGTGACGAGCTGGTCGTGATGGCGGCGTTTGTGACGCTGAGGCTCATGGGTGCGGACATGGCAGTGGTGGTGGTGTTCATGAGGGCCAACGGGGCCGAGCTGGAGGCCATGGTGGTCGTCGTTGTCGCAGGCTGTGTCGAGCTGCTCGTGGAGACGGGCTTGCCGCATTCGCCCTGGACAGAGGGAACAGCATCAGGACCGCTGCCAATGGCGAGCAAGGAAGAACCACAGTCCTCATTGTTGCCGACATGGACCTGGCGATTGTCCATATCATACACAACGTAGGCGGCGCGCAGGAACGTGTCGCCAAGAACGGGGAACTTATCATCGGGGATGACACCGAGAACACAGAGGTCGGCAGACTGCTTCCAGATAAAGTCATTGTAGGGCACATTGATCTCGGTCTTGCCGAACTTGAAGTTGACGGTGCCGTTCTGCTGGCCGACGTTGCAAGGCACTCGGTACAGGCCCGAGTTGTCATCGGAAGGAGGCGGCGTGACTCCAGGGAAAGCATCCTTGATCTTGTTGAAGTGGTTGGTGGATAGGGAAGAGACCGTATAACCGCTGTCGAGAAGTACGGGCTGGCCGTTGACCTGGTCAAAGATGACAGTTTTGGAGCCATCATTTTTGGTAATGGAAACACCGTCTAGGAACACCCAGTAGCGGGTGAGCTTGTCAGGGGAATCGGCAGCCGGGATAATGGGACGCTTCTCCAGATAGCCAGAGAACTTCTTGGTATCGATGCCGCCAAAGACGACGGAGCCGCGAGCGCTCTCAATGGAACGAATGTCAAGCGAGAAAGCACGACTCTTGATGAATTTCTGGGACACCATGTTGTCGAGGATCATGGGGTAGTCGCTGGTCCAGCCCTTGAGCTGAGGGCCAGCACCCATGATGCCGGTCACGGCGAACTCGCTGTCGGTGGCGACGCCGAACAACTGCTGGCTCAGCCTGGCGGAACCGATCTGGACGTAATCGTAACCGTACTCGAGCTGGGCGAAACCGGTGCCATAGTTGATTCGGTTGGTGATATTGGTGTCGACATAAGTTTGACTGCCGTTGAAGCGACCATAGGACCGGCAAGATGCAGGGTCGGTAGATTTGCTGCAGACGGGGTTGATCCAGAGCTCGGCCGAGCCAGTATCGAAGTTGACGCTCACGGGTTGAGGAGGAGTACCGACTTGGAGCTCAATGGAATAGAAGAAGCCGCTCTGTTGAGCGTGGACAGCAACGTCCTGCTGTCTTCGGTGAATGTGTTTTGACGGAGCACCGGAGTTGACCGTGATGGGATATCGGAGCATATCGGGCTCTTGACGCATCTTGTTGTCCATGGGGACTCTGATGGCCTGGGCCACCAACGGCAGCACTGCCAGGGACAATAGAGAGGACACCATGATGACGGGTTGACGCCCTTGCAAATGGCAATGGCGAACCTCGTGTGTGAAGTATAGATTATGCGTATGTCGGCATAAAGAGTGACCGACACAAGGGGTTTGGTAAAGAGCTGTTTCACGCGCGCAAACGAGACTGAATCATGCCCTGGCCGAAATGAAGAAAAGAACGAATGGACGAGTCGAATCGGATGGACGAAACTGGCAGTGGCGAGAATAAAACGAAAGAAAGAAAAGATTGGAAAACAATCCAAGAGAGTGACGAGGGAGCAAACAATAGAGAAGCCAAAGCCAAACCCCTGAACACGGACCGATGGGAATGAAAAGAAGACGGAGATGGAGGATGAGAGAAGAGTGGAGGAGGGAGCAGAGGAAGGTTGCATGTATTGATACATGTACTCCGTACATATGCAAACAAACCACGGATTCGGCTGTGTGGAGGAACCATCTCCGCCCGTCCAAGACCCCCAAATCCCCAAATCCCCAAATCCCCAAATGGCAAATCCCCATGGCGCCATGATTCAGGAACTCCTGTGCGCAAGCGACACCCGCCCCTTGCAGAGACGAGCGCATTGGTCCAAAACAAGGCGAACAAACACCCAGAAACAAAACGGGCTAGCAAAAGGGCAGTCCGTCGAGAAGCCGCTTCGTGAATCGTATCACAGCAAATTATATGTACGCAAAACGCACAGCAAACCACATGCATTGCATTACTCTGTACAATATACGATGTACCTAAGGCTACTGCAAAAGTGCATCTGCAAAAGTGCATCTGCAATAAGGGCATCAACGGCCAAGCTCAGCTCATGCCACACTGCGCACGTCACTGCATGAGAAATGAAGAGCGACAACGAAAAACGCCGCTGTGAACGCTGCCGACGCCGCCAAGCGGGCCATGGCCGGCTACTGCAGGAACCAAAGGGGGCTCGAGTGGGACAGGGATCCGACCGCAGCTGGTAAAGCGACACTCCGAGTGGCAGACAAGTGACTGACGATTGGCAGACCGCGGCAGGAAGACACGCCAAGTGGATCCCATGTACCCCACCATCGCCCAGGAACCCAGCCGACCCTTTCGACAATTATTGAAGTCCCACCCACATATTACAGAGTACGTATCCGTACAGCGACTACCCGTTTCAGATGCTGCACGCCCGCCCGCGCTCGCACTCATCTTCCTGCCCTTGGCCATTCTTGTCCTTCGCGAGCGCTTTTTTACTCATAGTCCCCGTCCCCGTGCGCATTCGCCATTCACCCACCCATCGCGCCTCTTATGAATAGTTCGATATTGCCTCTCTCATCACCAGCCGCGCCTTATCCTCTTCTTCAGTGCTTCACCCGGTCATTTGAGGCACACGCGCGACGGGAAGGGCCTCGCCCACGCCAGAAAGGGGATCTGGCATCAGCATGTCTTCTTCTTCATCTTCTTCTTCGTCACGTCAAGGTGGGGCGGGAACCCACCCGGCGCGGCGCAGAACACGGCATTGACTGGCTATTGCGGTCCCTGCGCCAGGACCATGGGCGTGGACTGGGAGAAGGGGGCGTGAACTGAGATGCCGTATGCGCAGATGAGGACTTGCGTGAAGTGAGATTGTGTGTCTTGGCCCTTGAGAATGGCTTAACTATGTAGCTGCTTCGTTCTCATCTGCGCTCCTCGTGTTTGCTTTTTTCTTTTTTCTTTTTCCGCAGACTGGAGTGGTCAACAAAATGGTCGCTGTGATTTCTTGAAGACTACAGTATATACTCCGTATATAGGGAGTAGGAGATATCTCTACTATCCTGTAGAACCATCATTGTAGCCCACTGCGAAAGTGCAATGACGGTCCCCGTCCAGTCTCCGGCTTCGAGGCAACACAAGCACAATGTCCTACATCATTCATGCCACTTGTGCTGTGTACTGCCCATCCCGCCTCCAAGAAACACACGCGTCAGGATTCCGTCCGCCGCCAAGACTTTGTTTCGAAGCTCTCTCCAGTGAAGGCGAAGCCCACAAATTCCTACGATGGGAATGAGCTTGAGGGGGTTTCAGTTTCAGCGTAAGAGAAATTGCATTTGGCCTTTATTGCCTGCTAAGACTCTTAAAGCCTGCCTAGGTTTCCCCCCCTTCTCCTTGGCCTTGTCTGCCACCTGGGCGATGTGACCGCTCCACGTTGAAGAATTCTGGCAATGGTGCGTACGTTACGGAGTACAGAGTACACGTAGTTACGTCGTACATAACTACACGTCTTGTCTACGCCCGCTGCGCCTTTCTCCATCAGAGGTTACCCTAGCAGAACCGCATTTTAATCTCAGCTTAGCGAGGTTGGGATCTATCATCTGTTAATGAACATGGCCCCGGCTTTGCCAAGAACCATCAACCTATGTACGTATTGCGGAGCATAAATATGCCTACATGACATGTACGGAGTACTCCGTACTGTGGAAAATCTATATTTGTACCTAGTCAAGACCATGCATGACGTCTTTCTGCACATTCTGCACAGGGGTTATTGGTCAACATCCATCAACTTTCAAGTCGAGGTGCCATTCATGATTTGGTTTATAATGCCCTACATATTGTCGTGCAATCTCTATCAGACTATCACCACTGCATCATGGTAACGGTGCCGATGTCCTGCTTGATGTTGTATTCGGCGCACCATCAAGTCGCAGTAAGCCATTGAGTTGCATAGCGCCCTGCTCTTGTTGTGCCATCTCCATCGTCGCGCGTCATTGCAATGCATGCATATCAGACGCTGTGTTACGCGCAGTAGACGCCCGCGGCCCAAGTCGAAAGATTGTCAACCTTCATCGCTGCGATGCATGCAGACACTCGGCCAAATCGGATATGCCTCCACCTTCAAGGCTCCAAACACAAAGGTCTTCTCATGTGCATCATTATGTAGCTCTGCGACACAGCATCCACCACCGAGCTCGTCTCTGGACAACGCAGCAACTCCGATGCTCCAGTCTGGATCACACATTGATGTTGGGTAGTATACTTAGGTATTGCACTTTCCATCTACATCACGCTTGGATGTCGTAGCTATTCAAGATTTGTGTTGTTGTCGTTTGCAGCCCTCAAACCAGAGTGTTTTGATCATGATTTCTCTGAAACAATGGAAGCAGTGTCTAATTAGCACAGTTTCGCATTGTACATACTACAGCGTCTCAAATCAGTCTCTCAAGTCGTCAACATACTCTCTCATCGAAGTCTTTCACCATAGTCTTACTAGTTAGTCTTTCATAAAAATCCCATCAGAGTCCCATCGCTTGTCCCATCAGTCTCGCATTACAGTGCTCACTCACTACATCTTCCTCAGTCTGATTACGTGTACAGTTTGATTCATCTACTTCTTCAACTCCTCAAGAATCGGCTTCTCCAAGGCCGCAGGCTTAGTAGTGCTTGCCCAACGACCCTTGACGGTACCATCACGGCCAATGAGGAACTTTTCGAAATTCCACTTGACACGCTTCAAACCCATCAGGCCAGGCTGCTCAGCCTTGAGCCACTCGTAGAGAGGGCTCGCCTTATCCCCGTTGACATCAATCTTCTGCATGATGGGAAAGCTCACGCCGTAGTTGATCTGGCAGAAGGTCTGAATCTCGTCGCTGCCCCCGGGCTCCTGGCCGCCAAACTGGTTGCAAGGGAAGCCGAGGACCGTAAAGTCTTCGGGGTACGTCTCCTTGATGGACTTGTAAAGCGTCTCGAGACCCTCAAACTGAGGTGTGAAGCCGCATTTGGACGCCGTGTTGACAATGAGAACAACCTTGCCCTTGTAGTCTGCAAGGGAGACTTCCTGGCCACGCTCTAGACACGGTGGGGTCACGTATGATTAGCACAGGTCTTTCAGATCTCAGAGATCAAAAGCCTGGGGAAAGCGCATGAAGGGGGGGAGGAGGTTCAAGACGAACTGTCAAGCGGCTTGAAATCGTAGAAGCTCGTCGCGGAGGCCATGGTTGCGAAAGTGCGGGGTACTTGAATCGAGGAGAATTGCTTCACGGCGCAATGCTGGGAAAATGGATGAGGTCGAGAGATGCCGCAAACTAGAGAAGAGGCAGCAGTAACGGAGACGAGTGGCAGAGTCTTTGTTAAGAGCGATGCTCTTGCGATGGCAGCTATGGAGGTTAGGCGAGCTGTGTGATGACAAATTGCGTGGCGATGCATGGATGCAACGGGAAGGTCCGGAAGGAAGGAACAAGGGAAGCGAGAAGAAATATGCCGAGCGGTTCCTTACGTAGCAGTCAAGTGGGATGCAAGATGATGCTGAGTCCTGACTCCTGACCATACAGATTCGAGATGCGGTGGAATCACAAAGAACGCCTCGGTTGCTGCAGTTGCCAGTCGCACGATTCCCGATTCCAGCCATTGGCAGGGACGGATCGGGCGGATCTCCAGACTCCCGGGCTTCTCTAAGACACCGCCCACCCATCATCATGGCTTACCTTATCGTAGGAACCTACCTCAATTACCTCTCGTAAGCTTGGGGCGAGGCCATTTATTCTATGCCCATATGTGATAGAGCAAGGCAAGCAACGAACTTCGTGAATTACTCCCTTCTTCTGCCCGAGCGTAGCAAACAACTCGTCAAAGCTTGGGGCGCAATGATTGGTGCTTCGGAATGGCGCAGGCACACTGTCACGTCATAGAGCTGCGAGACTGCGTCCGCGCCGGCAAAGTACCCGCCGATAAGTCCAGATGACCAAACTTGACCAGTTTGCGTCAAGTTTAGAGTCTCTGCATTCCAAAACCTGAGCTGCGACTGCCATTACTCAATCTATCATTTATGACTCCGTACAGCAGCTTGACTCATCTGTCTTGTCCGCCTCTTTCAAATCGCATAGCATGGAGGGAACGCGCAACATTGTAATAGTTGGTATGGCAAACCCTACCGGTCCTGTCACACGGTATACCTACCTAGATCATTGGATTTACGTATTCTAACTTTGCTCCCAGGTGGCGGTATTATCGGCTGTACAACGGCCTACTATCTTACCCGACATCCCAAATTCAACCCGGCCCGTCATACCATTACCCTTCTCGAAGCTGGTGCCTCTCTTGCGTCTGGCGCTTCAGGCAAAGCGGGCGGCTTGCTGGCTCTATGGGCGTACCCAGACTGCATCGTGCCGTTGTCATACGAGCTACACGCCGCCTTAGCTGCTGAACACGACGGTCCCCAGAAATGGGGCTACAGGAAACTAAGGTGCGGCTCAATCGAAGCTGTCGTGTCAAACCAAACGCTCAGCAAAATGCGGCAGCCTAAACAGAACGACGAGGGAAAAGTATGGGAAAAGCTGCCGAAGCAGGATACCGCCGCACAGGACAAGCTGGAGGAGGGTGCACTACCAAAAGATCTGGACTGGGTGAACCGAGATCTAGTCACGAACTGGGCCGAGATGGGAAGGCCCGGGACAACCGAGACTGCGCAGGCTCATCCGTTGCACTTCACCACGGCCATTGGCCAACTCGCGCAACAGGCTGGCGTGCAGATGAGGATGAATTGCAGAGTCGATAAGATCACTTCGACTTCATCTCCAAAACACAAGATCGAGTACCTCGATCGCAACACAAGCGAGACAAAAGAGCTGGTCGACGTGACGGATGTCATCGTAACCGCCGGCCCCTGGACGGGAAGGCTCCTACCTCGATCGAAAGTAGAAGGATTGCGGGCTCACAGTGTCGTTTACGAGGCTGATGTATCCTCTTATGCCATCTTTACCGAGATCCAGCTACCCTCAGATTTTGTTCCTGAACACCGTGCCAAGTTGCAACAAAAGAGGATGCACAAAAATCGGGTTGATCCGGAAATTTACGCCCGACCATTTGGCGAGGCGTACGCATGCGGTGAGTTTCACAGAGCTACAAACTCTAAACTCGCATGAACATTGTGTCGAGTCAAGACAAAACGTGGCAAGCATATTGACATTCCTTCTCGTCAGGTGAACCGGACGTCGCGATCCCACTGCCAGACACGGTCGATGAGGTGCAATGCGATGAAGCTCAATGCGACGACATCATATCGTACATCAAGATTCTGAGTCCTGTGTTGGGTTCGGCGCCCATCAAAACGAAGCAGGCGTGCTACTTGCCGCGACATATGCGATTCGGCCGGGAGAGCGGCCCTCTGATCGGGCCGACCTCGGTCGAGGGGCTCTGGGTAGCCGCGGGCCATACATGTTGGGGAATTCAAAACGGTCCAGCGACGGGCAAGTTGATGTCGGAGTATATATTTGATGGTGCGGCGATGAGTGCCAATATTGAGACGTTGGATCCTAGGAGATTCAAGGTGTGACGTTCCGTATCAGGCCGTGTGTGCCTACACGTAGAGAAGTAATTTGTCAAAATTCCAGAGCAGGTAACTTAGTGCCAGACCATGTTTCCAGATGTGACAGTTCAAACTGTGCTTGCGAGGTTACTGAGACGGTCCAGGGACCAGCAAAGGCACGCTGTTGTCAGAAATGGTTGACTGCCGGCGGTGAGATGCTACATAGCATCGATAAACTGTATTCTGGAGCCTCTTGGTGTGCTATTCGGATTTACCCACGCGTCTAGCACGAACGTATCTAAAGGTGCGATGGGTATGTACCGCCCTCGAGCCCTCATTAAGACCTGGCAGAGGTCGTGAGGTATTTTTTAGTGAAGGCATGGGCGAATCGTGATCGATCTACATATTCGCGTGTTTTCCGCAACAACGCGATGCCAGATCTGTCTTGGCTCCACCGTAACCCCACTCTTTTAATCGATATCGAGCGGGTTATCGATAAACCTGCGTAGAAAATTTGGGGCTCTCATCTGGGCGCTGCCAAGTTCATCACCGAACTGTCTGTCCATGTCCATCAATCCAACCTACCACCGACCCTATCGCGAATTGAACAAAAGAAAAGAAGAAAAAGAGGAGGAATAACGTGGAATTATGGGTCGTGAACTACAAAAGAAGAAGCGCCGCTCCAAGCGCCAGCCAGTCCGGCAACCCAACAAGACCAAGAAGATTCTCAACCCACGCGGCAACAACATCATTGCGCAAAACTGGTATGTTGCTCCTTGCCCTCCAAAACACAAAGAGAAATGACATTGGGATCCATAAAAACCAATCACCGAGAAAATTTCATCAAATCTGCATCCAGTATCTTCTAACCCGCCAACCCCTCCCCCCAGGAACAAGAACGAAACCCTCGCCCAAAACTACCGCCGTCTCGGCCTCCTCGCCCGCCTCAAGGCCCCCGCCGGCGGCACAGAAAAGAAACTCGCCACCGGCACCAGCGCCGGCACCGTAAACCCCACCCTCGCCATCTCAAAACATGACCCCTTTGCCATCTCCAATCTCGACAAGGCCATCATCTCTGAAGCCAAAGTCGAGCGCGACGCAGACGGCAAAATCATCCGCATCCTAAGCCGATCACACATCGAGAAGGCGAACCCGCTCAACGACCCGCTCTGTGCTCTGGATTCTGATTCTGATTCTGATTCTGAGGCTGAGGATGCAGACGCAGACGCAGACGTAGGCGCAGAGTACCCTGCATGGGGAGGTCTCGCGGAGAGAGAAGCCGCGGAGGATGCGAACACGACGGATATAGTGCGGTCGTTGATTGAGGAGTCGCATAACCCGGCGCCGAAGATGAAGAGGTATCAGAGTGAGGCGGAGAGAGAGTGGTTGCAGAGGCTGGTGGATCGACATGGGGATGATACGGGGGCGATGGCGAGAGATTTGAAGTTGAATCCTATGCAGCAGACTGCGAGGGATATTGGGAAGAGGTTGAAGAAGATGCAGGAGGCGTGAGGGGGTGGATGATCTCATGGGGGAGGGGTTGGAGGGGTTATGGAAGGGGGTTTGAAGGGGGGCTCACATACATATATAGGTGGCGTTTTGGAGTTTTGTTTATCTTTTGCGTATCTATTCACTATTTACGCTTTTTCTACAGTATCTTGTTTCATCGAAAACTCTTGCTTACATGGGGATTAGATGTAGGACTACGTGCTATGTACATATGTCTTCTCCGCTTCAGTCTCCCTCCATCGGGCGTTAGATTCGGGGATGACAGTTCATCTCTTTTTTTTCTCGTCTCTGTGTCCTAAATTACGACCTTTCTTGATTGAGAATCTCACTTATAGGATGATATATGTACTACTGTTCCTTCCTTCGTCTATGTTTGAGAATCACGGTCTCCGTCTTATCATCTTCACCATTCCAAACCATACGGCGCAAAAAAAAACCAAAAAAACACATTGATGCACATGAGAAACGCAAGCAGCACAACAAGCTACAATCTTCTTGGGCGGACATAGCACTCTGGGTATATATCCTCCTTTTCTTCCTATTTAAACCACCCCAAAGTACGACGCGTTACACATCGATGCTCATCAAAGCCACGCCCATTGTCAAAGGCATGAAGATATGCAGTGGCAACGCATGGCATCATGTATGTATGTATGTATGAGAGGGAGGGAGGGAGGCTGGAGCGGTAAGTGCATGCCGACACGTGCGCAGAGACACGCGCATGTCGAGTCCCGCCTCCCGAGAGGGTATTTCGCGATGCGCTCACATGGACTGTGGGAGGGAGGTCAGATATCGAAAAACCGCCGGCATCCAATTCCTAGCTGGTATGTAGCTCAATGTCAACTATCTTGCGGGCTCTTGATCATATTTCCAGTCCAGTGAGTCGAGTACATTTAGACTAAATCCTGAAAACGCATTCCTAATCATATCACAGTCTCTCTTCGTCGGACAATAAACAAGATGAACAAAGGGATATATTCTCCTCTTCTCACCTCTTTACCACCTTCCTCCTACCATCCTAAAAAGTATAGGAAAAAAAAACGACGCATTACATACAGAATCATGCTAAACTGATGAAAACCACGCAAATATACAATCATCCCGAGCAGTAACAAGTCCGCACGCATCCCAATGCAAACCCGGGCACAACCCGGTTTCAAATCCAGTCCCACATGCCAAGCGCATCATGCATGAAGGGTATCCTTCGCCACTGGCCTATCCCAATTCCGTCCAGCGTTGGAGCCTGACGTGATAGAGATACTTTTGCGTAAGAAGACAAGCAGAAGACCGAAAGAGGATATATGGAAAACAAAAAGATAAAGGGGGATTGAGGGAGGACAATAAAAAACGCTAAATGCTGCTAGTCGCGCCCAAACACGTGCATGAAATGATGACAGGTCCACCTATTTCACCTTCTGACATCAGACAACCGCTTGATCATCATGATCATGACCACTCCTCCACAGTCCACAAATCTATGTCGCAAAACATGCTCGCATGCTCGAGGATTCAATACCTTCTCTTTTTCTTTCAACAGATCTGAATATATATATATATATAATATTTATATATATATATTTAGATAAAGACTGCATCATCATTGGTCCACGCGGTCGTAGCGGCCGGAAGGGAACTTGGCAGGCTCATCGCTGTAGCTGACCCGCGCGCCAGCGGCATACGTATGCGATGAACTCCCGGCGGGCAGATCAACGCCCCCGCCAGAGGTATACTCAGTGTCCTGGTTAAACAGGTCTGATCGGTGTTGGGGAGGCACAGCACCATAGCTGTTAGGCTCATTGCCATCGCCATGGCTGTACGGATTTGCGTGTCCGTAGCGGGCGGGATCGACGTAAGGGTTGCTGCTGTCGTGGTCATCTGCATTGATACGCTCGTAGGCCTCCTCATCGTGCGGCGCCATGGAAAACGCGGCCTTGTCGGGATCAATGTTGTTGTCGCCGCCGCGCAGCTTGCGATTGTCATAGCCGGGCAAGTTGCCGTGGAATTTCCAGTACGTGAGCGTGTAGGCGCTGACGAATGTCGAAGCAGCAAAGAGGAGACTAGACAGACACAGGGTTAGATCAGTGCACGACAGGAGAAAGGATAAGAACAATGCATACCAGACAAAGACTCCCAGTCCCACAACGGCTTTGCTGATGTTGCATGCCTGCCCGCAAAGACCAGACGTGTTGTAGGCAGCTTGGGTTGCAAACGCCGACAGCCAGATGATTGTGAAGGAGCCGTCCACGGCCAACATGACATGGGGCTCTGCCAATTTGCGCGTGCGTCCGAATCGAGGGGCCATGATCAAGTAGACCCAAGCTGGTATTGTGAGAAAGAACTAGAAAAAAAAGTGAAAAAAAAGCCGTTCATGTTAGCCGAATACCGTCAAAGGCCCTTGCGAAACTTGTTGTCAAGATATCTGGGGAGTATTCGCCGTACCACGCCAAAGGTCCATCCATTGTTGCCAACGATCTTTGCATCCTCGCCCACAAAGACGGCAATCTCCATGCACCAAGCCACGATAGCCAGAAGAATTTGCGCGCAGTGCAGACCCATCTTGGCCTTGAACACAAGGTCAGGATCGAACTCGAGACCCATGATAGGCGTGGTTCGCGTACGCTGCCTGACGTCCTCCCAAGTTACAGCGAACAAGAAGGAAGAAATACAAGAAGAGCTCGTAGAGAATAGGAGTCAAGATGCGCTGCAGACTTGGCTGACGATGAGAGCTGAAGAAGAGTTTGAGAGTTGAGCGCCAGAAGAACGCTATGGTGCTTGCTTCCAGGATGAGGAAGTCGGAAACACGGGAGAAATAGATGGTCCGTCACTGTTTTGCTCTGCGGCGCTGAATGGAGGATTCAAACTCGACAGCCGAAGTCGTCGCTCTGCCGACGAGTTGGTGGAGGGACTTGGTGGATGGTGGATGAGGTGGATCTGCAATGCAGGATTGAGGCTGAGTTGTCTTGTCGACCTTAATCAACAGTGGCTGTAACTGTGTGTTGTGTGCGAGCCCGATCTTCCTTTGCATGAAAGTAAAGTATGCACAGGACACAAAACCTTGCGACGAACAGGCAAACTGCATCTGCGGATGCCACGGGCGTTGTGTTGACAACAAGCGCCGCGCCGTTATATGGGTGGGCCCATGACGGGAACTTGGACATGAAAGAATAAAGAATACACATTTAGAACAACACGTGCCTATGCCAACGTCTTCAAATTGATGGCAGCGCGGCAAATGCGATGCCATCTGGACGCTATGTAGACTAGTACATACGCAGGTCGCAGACGCGGGTGGCTTGCCAGTGCCACGGACGCAACGGGGCGTTGCCAGGGACAAGCTTCAAGCTTCACCACCTGGCAACGGCTGCCTCCTCCAAGTTCCGCCGTCCGCAAATCAACGCTTCGAACAAGGTATGTAGTTAGGACTACAGAGTACATAACTAACTACATGTGTACAGAATTAGTTAGCGCCATTCTTTGTGCGACATCAGTCCATCCATTGTTAAACTGCGCCATTCAGGCCACGCCACAGTGCTAAGCCACAGGCTTCAAGGCGGATTTGCGGATGACGACAGCGTCATCGACGAGATTATTATTCCGGGTCTTTGGGCGCTGCTCAGCCGCACAGACACTGTAGATTGAGCTTGATTTATTCTCGGTATCGTATGTACAGACATGGCGTCGACCGGTGGCCAGAATATTGATACATATGTAGCTAGTCTACGGAGTATTGGCTCCTTGTTGCTTCCGCTTCACCTTGGACGAAAAATGCAGTGACGCGAAGCTGTGGCAGTGCGCGCCAAAAATAGGCAAAACTGTGATAAGGACCGATAATGTGCGATAAGAATCTGACCAATGACAGGGACAGAAAGCTGGAGAGACTCCACACCATACCCTCATAAACAACTGGTAAGATGGAGCATAAAGAGGCAAACACGAAATGTGCGCCTCCGCTACGCGTCGCCGCACAATTTCTTCAGTTTTGCCTAACAAGGACAAACCTTGGCAGATGACGCGACGTCCTCGCGCTGCGTCGCGCACATGCCATCCATCTCCGCAGAACTCACATGAACTCCTCGTCAAGTTGTGGTCCGCAAACAAGGCCCCCTTTTATCTCACTCTTCTTGGCATCGAGAAATAGCAACTCAAGTCTTCTTCACTGTCTATCCAACGTGAAGTGCAATGTATGGTGTCTCATAAGCGAAACACAGGCCAAGCCCGCCACAGCCAAGCCCAGCATGGTCAACCAGACGCCCCGGAAAGCATCCATGAACGAATCCATCACGTCATCGTACCAACCCGGTGGCAAGTGTCTCAGCTCTGCGAGGTCGTCTCGGATGCGGCGTATTTCGTCAGCAGCGTTCGGTTGGCCGCCAAAGCGATCCCACAGACGCGCCTGAAGGATGTTTTGATAGACGGCGGAGCCGATAGTAATGCCCACCGTGCCTCCGAGACTACGCGCCAGATCTGTGTGACTTGGTGAGAACAATGGGGAATCAAGAAGAAGTGATATGATAGAAGAGGAATCGAGAAAGAAGAAAGAAAAAAGGAAGACATAGCGAAGGAGAGTGACCGTGAGCAAAACTTACAAGTCGCAGAAGTAACAACAGCCTGTTGAGAGTGATCAACAGCAGCAATGCAGGCCAGCAATGTAGTCGTCAACAGCGCGCCGTAGCCACCGCCAACGAGGAAAAAGGCCGCACTGCTGAGCCAGACAGACGATGTTCGGTCCATGAGTGTAAAGAAGATGATGCCAGTAATAATAGTTATCATACTCAAGATGCCAAGCGTCACAAATTTTCCCGTTCGCTTCATCATATATCCCGCCAGGACCGACATGACCGACACACCCACAGGCGAGGGCAGCAGCCGCAGACCCGCGTCCGTAGCAGAATCGCCCATGACCTGCATATACAGCGGCACGTAGAACAGCAGCGTCATCACCACCATTGTTGACAGCATATTCGCCGCGCACGCCGCCAGCACCGTCCGACTCATCAGCAACCGCACCGGGATGATAGGCTGACGAGCCCGGCCCTCCCACCACAAAAACACGCCAAACAGCACAATCGACAGCGGAATCGTCGTCAGCGGCAGCGGATGCGTCCACGGCACCTGATTGCCCCCCGAGTTGAGCCCCAGAAGCAGCAGCGTCAAGAACAAAGTCGTCAGAAACACCCCCATGAAGTCAATCCGTGCCAAGTACGACTTGTCCGACTGCTTCGGAGGCACCTTGATCAGAAAATGCACCGCAACTGCCGACAGCAGTACGGGTGGAACCTGGACCAGAAAAACCAGCCGCCAGCCCAGCGTCGTATGGTCGTTCACAAGACCCCCAAACAAACCCCCCATCATGGCACCGGATCCGTAGCAGATATTCCCGATGCCCTGAACGATGCCTCGGCTCCGGAGCGGCACCAGGTCTGAGCCTACAAACGTGGATATGCTCATGAGACCTCCTCCGCCGATACCAGCGACAACACGCCCAAAGATCATGGGTTTTTCGTCCTGCGCTAGCCCGCAGATGAGGTTCCCTGCCGCGAAGACGACATTGCTGAAGACGAGGCCTGGCCCGCGACCGAATATGTCGGTGAGTCGGCCTGAAATAGGCTGGCAGGCCGCATTGGAGATGAGGTACGCGGTCGCAAGCCAGGATAGAAGCCGGAGGGACTTGAATTCGCTGGCAATAGGGGCTGATAAGGTGGCGATGATGGTTGAGTCGACTGCGCCGAGGAACACGCCAATCCAGGTCGTGCCCATGATGAGAGCTAGCTTGCCAAATGATTCTTCCTTGTACAACACTGTCTGCTCCTCCTCTGCCGGGCCGTCAATGCCTACGGCGGCGGCAGTGACACTGGTGTCATTCACGACGCCGTTGGGCGGCTGGTAGGGCTCGGGCCGAAGCAAGGACGTGCGCTCCGAGGCATTATGGACGGAGGCTTCTTCTTGACTATCGTGACGAGGCGCGATTTCGGCTTGCGCCCGGCGCTTGGTATCGCTGGCCATTTCTGGGCGCAGATCAAGACAGGTGGAGAAAAGTTGAATGATATGTATGTATCACGATGCGAATGAGATGAACAGATGGATGGAGAAGCGACGGGATGAGCCGGAGGGCATTTGGCGCGCGGGACGGCACGCAAGAGGGGAAAAGCTTTGCTACTCAACTGTAGGGACTCCGCAGGAAATTTATACGCAGATCTCCGCCAATGGCCTGTACCTCCGGTGCCTTCACTTATCAAACTTTTTCTAGACGTGCATAACAGTGTTTCGGGCAGTCGGAGTCTGTCGGACTACCTATCGGACAATCGCTGGAATCAATCTTGGACTCTGCAGGGAAAGCGACTAAAACGAGGCAGGTATATATTTGCTGTTTATCGGAATGATGTTGCTGACACGCACCGATGACTGCTGGCCTAACGGTGCAAGCATGAGGGGTTCTTGGCTCATTCATTTTTGTTGCGCCAGCACGCTACTGGTTCGATTCCGCGGACGAGAGCTCCTTTCTCTCCACGCTTTTGTCCATGATTGTATATTTCAGTGCTGTAACTACTCCGTACATAATGCCATCATTCTACAGAGCATGATTAAAATGGGAAGTCCGAAGGGACTATAGGTAGTAAAGCTGAAGGGTCCTGGTGCGGAGGATTCACGTGAGCGCACTGACGGTCGCAATACATAACATACATGGCGCCAAAGATAGGTATGTATGTATGTACATACGTAGGCAAAACTGGAGGTGTCTCTCCGTGCGGGCACCTAGACTACCTCCTGTCACCTAGTTAACTACCCTTCCACTGCTCAGACTTCTTCCCTCCTTGCCTTCGGCGATCCTCCGGGGGCGCTGCCGCGGGCTGTCCTCGCTGCGCTCGCATCGTCACAAACTCTGTTACTATCAATCATCAGTGGTTGAAATAACCGACAGGTTACTAAACCACAGATTGGCAAGGAATTTTCGAGGAGTGCAATCATCCGCCACGGCCGAAAACCCTTGCGCCTCTCTGTAGGAAGAGACGTCGAACCCGACCCATACCCGCGTTCGGACGACGACGTGCTATAGAAAGAAGACACAATAGCGACAGCATCCGGTGTGCGCTGTTGAAAAGGTTGAATAACGTGGCGTTTAAGATACATTCTGGCCGAGCCACAAGTTATCTTAGACAAAGGAGCCTTTCATCGATCAGTCAAGCTTTCAGAAAGAGAGATCTTAACTGATCTATCTTCTGTTCCGTCATCCACGGAAGAAACCCGACCAAGCCTGTCGAATATCTCGTGACTATACTCGTCAACAACAAGGACTTCGTTCCCAGATAAGTCCTTGTACCCGATAACTGTCAACTTTTGCCCGTTGAACGACAATCTTTCACAATGGATCAACAATAAGATACTACTAGTGAAATTGATCAGGAGGAACAATCCTTCACGGCTCCAATTACAGAACAAGTGATTGCAGTAGAATTGCCTGAAAGATTACAGATCTTCGCCCCAGATGGCTTCTTCACGGCCAGATGGAAGCACTGCCATGACGATATCGATCATGACAAAGCTACCGCTATTGAGGCAAACAACAGAGTTGCATATGTAATGATGGATTATATTAGACGAGATTTATCCGATTTGACATTGACCGTTACATTTCGCGACGACTTCGACATCTGGAAAACGAAATCCTTCAACATAATCAGCAACCCAGTGTGAGAAGAGCGTTCCGTGACTTCCTCATTGCCAAAGGAGTCAAGATTCATGTAGGACGGGTATTGCAAATCCCGACCGCGCTGGCAAGAAGTGTTGAGGAAAACGGAGACGAAGAGAATCGGTTAAACCAATCACGATTTGCCGCAATTGACGCAAAAACAGGAAAGATGGAACAAGACACTCTTCAGGGGTCACTAGCAGGTTCACCACGAATACAACACCTGTCTCCGACGGTGGCTCTGAGAGCTCAAGCAACTACCACCCCAGAAGGTGACCCTACCGTGCACGTTTCAACACGACAAGTCATACAACAATCCCCAATTGATGTCTCCATGGTTGATGCGGACTACATACAAGCATCGACGGGAGATCTCGAGATGATCGATACTCCTGCTTCCCAAAGACGAACTACCAGGATTCACACCGCCGACATGGGCCATCGAGGAGAAGAGAATCTTGACGTGACGATGGTGAGCGCCCCAGAACTCCCAGGACAACAAATACAACCAAGTCATGTCAGATACTACAGTGGAACGAAGTATCGGGACCCGCCACCAGAAATTCCAACCAGCTCAGCAGGTGAATCGTCAAGGCGAAGTGTGCTGAGAGGGCGCCATTGAAGACTCCCAGTTTGTCGACACCCAAGAAGACCAACGACCGATTCGTCCACAACAATCTCACGCACCCACGAATGTTGTAAGACCTCAACATGATGAGGAAGAGGAAGAGGAAGAGGTTCCAACGCTGCCAAGACACGCTCATCAAGGCGTATACATTCAAAGAGAAATACACAGGCGCCGCAGGTGAATTCCTCATGCCGAAAGTGACATTATTTAAGCATTGCTGCAAAAGAGCTCGCGCTACACCGGACGACTAGGCGGAACTCTTATCAGTAATGCTTGCCGGAAAAGCTTTGACGTGGTATATGAACACCCTGGAAGGAAACAACTTGACATTTGACGCCGCAGTAATGGCAATCCACCGAACCTTCGAAACGCGCTCTAATTACCAAGGATACCTCGACAGATTCTCTATGATGACAATCCAAATGGTAATGGAAAAAAAACCCAGAGACGTCACTGAAGGACAACTTTGACATACTCGTTACGTCGATTAGGGAGGGGTGATATATTCCATAAAACAACGTTTCCAGGTCCGTAACGAGTATGTCAAAGTTGTCCTTCAGTGACTTCTCTAGGTTTTTTTCCATTACCATTTGGATTGTCATCATAGAGAATCTGTCGAGGTGTCCTTGGTAATTAGAGCGCGTTTCGAAAGTTGGGTGAATTGCCATTACTGCGTCGTCAAATGTCAAGTTGTTTCCTTCCAGGGTGTTCATATACCACGTCAAAGCTTTTCCGGCAAGCATTACTGATAAGAGTTCCGCCCAGTCGTCCGGTGTAGCGCGAGCTCTTTTGCAGAATAACCATATGGTCCAAAAGGGCCATTATATCCGCCGCCATACGGTCCAAAGGGGGCATCATACCCGGAATGGCCTTGTGGTCCAGATGGACCAGGGCGGCCAGGATTGTTCGAGGGTCCGCGGGCATAAGGTCTTTGGGAATTCCAGTATGGGTCAGGAAATCCATAGGCGGGAACGCCATTGTAACCGGGAATAGGATTTGGTCCGGGGAACCGTTTCGGAATTTGGGCGAATGTTGTTTTCGAGGGAGAATCCGGTCTCATTCCAAGGGCGTCGAACTTGGCTGGGAGATCATCGACGATCTTTTTCATTGGTTGTGATGCCATGGTTCGAGGTGGAAAAGTTCGCGGAAATAACGGGAGGAAAGAATGGGTTTTGGCTAGCAACGGCCAAGAAATGTGGTGTTTTGGGGCAGAGAAGCTTCTACTTCTCTTCCTAGACTTTCGTTAAGAGCCTCCAGGAAGTATAGTAAGGAAGTTTTCAGTAAACCGAATTGGCCCGTGATGTGACGGCCAAAGATTAGACAAGCAGCTTAACTTTCGTTAAGAGCCTCAAGCTGAATCTGTAATCCTTTGAAGTCTAGACCTTGCAGTAGCTCCGCCTTTCTTCTTTTAGCACAACCAAGCGATTTTATTCCCAAGGTGTCTCGACTGTTCCTTTGCTTATCTGTGGTTGTAGTGTCTACCCACCAACAACAGGTTCTTACCTCACATCACGAGCAGCCGCTTTTTCACGTTGGCGGCCTTAGTTATCTTGGCAACGTCATAGCCTGGGGTAAGGAAAGCAATGACAGTGTTAGTAACTACTCGAATTCCAGGCAACTTTGCTTTCGTACTGAGGAGAAACGCTCCGAGCTCGAGTTTTCTTTCTCTTACCGTTTCGTATGAGGGTGTTACCGCAATATAAGAGGCCCGGAGTGCAGTTCCAGGCACCGGCCTGGGTCACAGGAGTGATCGCCATGATGACGGCGACCATGAGGGACGTGATCTGAACCATGCTGAAGAGATTTCTAGTGAGGTTGAGTAATAAGCATACTGGTAGAAGAAAAAGTTGAAGGGGTACAAGACTGCAGGGCTTCTTCTAATGCTGATCGAGGACCTTTTATAGCCGAGTACATGTGTTTGTGGCCCAATTGGTCTGAGTACACACATACATACCTCTGTGTACAAGTTGCGCTGGCCCAGTGGACCCTAGTTACCTGGCTGCCTCCTCTAGGCTCTGATCCAGATTCCACAGGCACACTTCAATGTCGAGTTGCGACCGCCGGCGATACCACATCGGATGAAATCATGGATGTGTTCTGGCAATAGGACCGTAAGAGCGAAAAAAAAGGAAAGCTGATCAATGACACACCTTATCCCCCAGCAGCGTCGGCCAAAACTTGCAAAAGTGAACACCTGTCACCGCCCCGCACCTTCTCCACGCTCACACAACACAATTGAACAACCCATCCTCCTCTGGTCACCTTCGATGTGTAAGAAACTGATCTCTGTCGACCTATAGTAAATCGTGAAAATATTAGAATCGTTGGGTATGAGCATACTTGCACATTATTAGTCGATTTCGATTCAGTAAACGGGGAAGAAGAGGCATCAGTGACCCCCAAAAAAGAAGAAAAAAGAGATTGTGAAACACAAGACAAGGCCAGACTATGAAATGCCGGCCTCTTTTCTGTGCCCAGCCGCAAGCGAACCGCGAACGCAGCAATCTGCCAAGGCAATTAATGGGGAAAACTCGCCTTGTCCTCCGTTGCAGCTTGAAACGTCGATCTGAGACTCCTGCATGCGGACTATGTACTAATATCAAAACATCGCGTAAGCGTTGCAACTTGCTGCAGGATGTCTTTGAATCGCTCGCTTGTAGACTCCACAGATTGCAAATGGCCGGCCGCCGATGTCGTGCGCGCGGCGCGGAAGTAGTATTGAATCGGGCCAATGACAATGTCAAGGAAAGTAAATGGGAATAAGTCCTGATAACATAGACTGATTATATAGAGCCTAGCCTACAGGGCTGCCGTAGGCCCATGTAACTCGAGAAAACACAGACATTTTTTCAAAAGTTCGAACAGAAAGAGGGTAAAGTGTAGCGAAAATAATGGCGGGAGGAATTAGGTATTATCTTGAGCAAATTGGGGGGCAAAATGGAATGTTTATTTTGACTAAAGAGCTAGGTTACCCAAGAAGTGGGAAAGTGAAAATATGTACACGTTCGGCTGGTACGGCCGTCACGTGATGCGGCTCCCAGCACCCAGCATGGCTTATTTCTCAATATACGATCCGCGCGACGGGCGATGGTGTTCCGGTAGAGGCCGTGATCGACGGCAGGAGGGATACATGGGGTGGTTTGCGCGGTGCTGACACGAGGGACATCCGTCGCAGCCTCGTCGCAAGGAAGAGCATCTCCACGGAGATGGAGCCGCGAGGTCGTGTTCGTGCGTCCAAAACGCAACCCTGGCACTAGTAGCGTGGTCCATGTCGCGATGGACACGATCGTATGCAGAACGAGGAGTGCGAATTGCCTGACCAACGTGGTGAAGTTGGTGGTCTCGGTGGTGGAGATTTAGCCAGGCGTTTGGCCAGGCCGGCGAGGACTGCTATGAGGGAGACGGCGATGAAGAAGGATCGAGTTTGTGAAGCAAAAGACTACATATTCATCTTGAAGGTGCACATGATCCTAGAAACAAGAGCCCTGCACAAAAAAAACTGAACAGAAAAAATGCGCGAGAGAAAACGACAGGTCAATGGATCGACCAGCGACGGACTGGTACGGGGTAAGGGCTTGAGAAAATGATGGCTGTACCTTACGATGAGCTACTCGTAGCCTGTAACCTTATTGATTCCATCTGTATTGAGAGTCAGTGAAGAGACTGCCCCGGCGTAGGAAGCCCAACTCTTGCTCAAGGAAGCGTCGATCCCCCTTGGCAGCAAGAACTTCAAACCCTCACTCACATGGGGCCCATGATGGATCACCACAAGCAATGCTTCACCTATACTCCGTACATTGAGGCCTCTTCCATGGCAGATTCCATGGCAGATATTCTTAATTGAGTTCAATATCTAGACTTTTGACGGGGTCATCGAATGGTACGTGAAAGAAGTTGTATCGATGCGACGCGACGGAGAGTTGAATTGCATACAGAGTAGATTTTGTTGTTTTTTTGCGACCCTCCCCACTGTACCTGTCATGGGAAATACATAGTTAACTACCAGGTAGTCTAACTATGTAGCCTACTCCGTAGACCGCGACCACCCCCGTGCTAAAAAGACCGCAAAAGTTAATATGCAGGGGTTCGCTGCTCTCCAAGCCTCATGTGGCCAATCATGGGCAACCCAGCCCGACAGTTTGTTCAAACAAGTTGCTTTTTCTCGCATTTCCCTCGTGTTACTCGTGGGTTCCTGGGTTGTTGGCGCATTGCCGATCAACTTTAAATCGGCCCTGTAGCCGTCCAAGATGTATAGTTGGAAGCTCCACGATCCAGATTAAATTATCAGCTCTTCATGTTCTAGGTTCCATATTGCACGTGTGCTTACCGAGGTACATAGGGCTGATGGAATTACCTACCTGTAGACAAGGTCCTCAATGACGTGAGACCTCACATCGCCTCGAGGCATCTCATCCACGATCCGGCAAGGCGGCAGGTACTACGGCAGGGCCAAACAGAGCTCATCGTCCGCAAACGGAACAGGTCGGTATCTCCTTGCACTTACTAACTACTTCCTCACCTGGGGCCTCATGTCATCGACGGGGCTCTCAGTCTCACCCCACGAGCTGCCTTCAAGAGGATGCGCCGATGCGCGGGGACACCCATCAAATGGTCCATGGCAATGTGCAACTCTCTCCCACAATCCCACAAAGGACATGACATGTCGCTATGAAGCCATGAGCCTGCTCCTGTTCAGGCTGCAAACGTCCCGTGCGTGGCTGGCTGAGTCCTGGACGGGACCGGGGCGCAACAAACCCATCACAAAAGTACCGTGCCTTTCTGCGTCACGAACGGATCTCTGAGGGAGGGCAGAAGCCGGCTATGAGATCGATTGATCGTCGCGGGCGGTGCTGCGTGCGTGAGGCTGTGGAGCGACGGCCACGAGTCTGGCCATCTTGAAAGCCGACTACTCTACCTATTCTGTGAATCTGTACGGAGTAGTTACGTCAGCGAGGAATTGTGCCTATTCAGGCAAAGGATGGACAGATCACAGGAAGCTATCACCAGAGTCGTACACAGGTGACAGAAGCCCCAGACCACCCCGGGCAGGCACCTTTCACACCCCTCCGTAGCGACGGACTCCTTGTCACGGTGTGCTTTGCCACATGCCGCAAGCCGATCGAGACCATCCATTAGACTTCATCCCTGGCCATACATTGCACGTCGCGCAAGGGCAATATCCAAAGCGCGCCGTCCCGTCCCGTTCCATCAAGGTATGTATTACGTTACGTACATACCTACCTAGGTTGGCGCTTCTCGCACTGGAGCAGAGCAGCACCCTTTTGCTCGCCTTTCCTCTCGGGTCTCGCTCAAAGCTCGCAATTGCGGTCCGACTCCGCAGTCATGGCCGGAGACCGGAGCACATATCATCATGGAAAACGCAATTGACGCCATGCGTACTCCGTATGGCCAGACAGATAGCCGAGCGCTGCAAATCGCCGCAAAAGCAAGTACAGACTGAAAAGAATGCAACCCGCCCCAATGCCCGCAACTGTCAACACGACAATCCCTGCATTAGAGGCCGATGCCGGCTATAGTTATGTCGAGATGCCTGCTACTACCTACTCCGTACAACCTCTTGCCGGATCAGGCATGTGAATTCCCTGTAGATTGTCACGTTTTCTGCAAGACGACCAGAAGGTCTAGAAGGCCGTCGGATATCGAAGACACATTCGAACATGTAATCTACACATCTTGCCCATCCTTCGTACAACACACGCACCTTCACGCGCGACGCATAGTTACAGGGACCGTTGCGACCGTCTCGGTCATGATCCATCATCCATGCTTGCCGGTAAAAAAGTGGAGCGTTCTTGTCACCCTGTCCCGGTACATAGTCATAGTCGGGACTTTGGAGACAAGACATCCAGGTGCTCAAGAACACCATCTAATCGTTGACAAGACGCATGTGAATGGGTCCACGAGCTGGCCATGAGATGATGATGATGATGATATGTATCGGTCTTCGGATATGCTGCACAGCTCTTCATCCTTCGCGGACGGCCCAGGCCTGCACCTCAACCTACCTTGATGAGCTAGGGAGCCTGGCAGAAATCACGATTCACAATCTTCAACTGACAAACGGCCAGTGACCACACCTTGTCTTGCACCACCATGCTTTCAAGTTCTGGAACAAGGCACCTTTGCATCGGCAGCAAAACACCTTGTGCACTCGCTCGGTGGAATTAACAAGCTTCCACAATGGAATCTCTAAGGTTCCCAAGGTTCCCAAGGTTCCCAAGGTTCCCAAGGTTCTCGGCATGATGGCCAGATCCGCCTGGTGGGATCCTTTTTCAATCTCCTTGCCCACATTCCTCTCCGGGAAATTGCCTAATTTGCAGACTATTCTGACCACGCAACTGCTGCAAGCCTGCAACTGCTTCGAAGCCTGCGATGGCTTGGATATCTCCATTGATGTCGAAGATGTCCATTCCGGGGTCCAATCTCTATCAAGATCCTGACGCACATGCATCACGCTTTCTCCGATTTACCCCTTTTACCCTGCGAAAACAACGATCCTGAGGGAATACTGAACAGAAAAGATGCGGATTTCGCCTATCGAGTGTCTCAGCTTGCTTGGGCCTAGGAAATATGTCGACGATGACATGGAGGCTCTATCTTGTTGGAGTTTAGTGTTTTGCAAATAAAGAAGGGGGCTGTTCCCGTCTAATATCGAGACTTTTTGAAGATGAAATCATCGTGAGCTTCATCTTCTACTGCGCTTCAGCAGCTTTTCTTACTTTTTCTTCTGATTTGATTGGGTTTTTTCTTATTCGAATATCATTTTCTTTGCCGGAGTCGCCATGGTCTCTGCAGCATATGCTGTGGCTGTTCTGCTGGGAGCAGCATCCCAAGTCCAGGCCGCTCAACTGCCGAGCCTTTCATTTCGAAACGGAACAGTCGCTGAGCCCAAGCTCAAGGGAACCGGTGTTGTCACTTCCAGCCACGGCCCGAGTGCTACTGCCAGTGCCAGTTTACACCCTTCGAAGCCTTTTCAGACTCCCACGACGCCAGTGTTTGTAAACACGGTGCCGTTGGCGACCTTGTTGCCCAACGTTCACTGGTCGTTCGATACAGGACATGTGAAGAATGTTGTGCCGGTTCAGCCCGAGAAGGGCAGTGAAATGTACTATGGTGTATCAGGTGAGATACCCGACTATATCCCAAGTGTTTTTCGAATTCCAAGAAAGACCTTGAGTTCGACTGACATAGTAAAGACCCCTCCAAGTCTGGCCACTTTGCTTTCCTCACATACCACTTCACGCTCCCCTCCGTCAACATTGACCACACAGACCATGTCACTGTCCGCTACCACGCCCACGACGGCATCACAGCATCGTTCAGCACCCAGGAAGCCTTCCAGCACGCCTTGGACACCTGGTCCGCCAAAGACGGCCTAGTTCTTATTGCCCATGTCCCCGGCTGTAAAGGACACGGCCGAGGCGAGCGATGCTACTTTAGCGTCTCGGACCTCCAGTTCAATCATCAAGACCTATCCGTCGTTGCCCAAGGCAGCTCCAAGCACCCCGACGAAATCACCACCTCGGGAGAAACCGAATGGGGGTGGTGGGACGCCATCAAAGCCAACACTGCTGCTTCTGGCTCTGGGCCTGTGGCACACTCTCCTGGCGCCTTCTCCGCCCTGGCATCACCGCCCAAACCTGGATCCTCGGCCGATGATCCCAAAGATGCCTCTGATAAGCTCTTTGGGCTGCTGCTCGAATGCGTGGCTGAACCAGATCCTCAGACCGGACTGCCCACCGCCTGCTTGGGCGCGAGTTTTGATCACATTCTCGACAAGAAGCTCGGCTACGGGTCCCTGAGCGTCAAATCGACGCAGTACCTCGACGACATCATGTCAGGCACCGCCCCCGGCATGAACTCGACCTCCTTCTCTCCCAGATTCACCCCCAGAGCATCCTCCAAAATGCGCGCTACCGCCACCCGATCCCTGTCATCAAAGCGCAGCTTCTGGTCCCGCATCGGACACTTCTTCAAAAGGGCCATCCAGACCATCTACGATGCCGTCACTGACACAATTTCCATTGGCGGTAACTTTAACGGCGACTTTGCTTTCAAGCTCCCCGACCCGGCATCCCCCAACAAAGCTGCCAGGACTCTCCTCGGTAATCTAGTCCAAGCGGAGTCCCCCTGGGGCGAAGCAATCCTCCTCAAGACTCTGCAATCGAGCCAGGGTGCCATCACCGACAATCTGAATGTATACTGTGTTGGCTGTGGAGTTATCGGCCATGCTAAAGTGGCAGGACGCGCAAAATGGGCTCCCCGACACGGTGTGCAGGAAGGGCACGTAGAGCTCACCACAAGTCTGCAGCTAGTTATGAAGCTTGGCATCGACGGCACAGCGACTCTGGAACAGGATTTCAGCACCGATCTTTTGAGTTATGGCCTGCCGGCTTTGTCGTACGGTTATGTGTCAATAGGACCGTATGTGACTCTCGGGGCGCATGTTGGTCTCGCGGCCGGCGCGACGGGGAGAATTCTCGCGGGCGCGGAAATGGACTGGCAAGGCGCGCGGGTTGTCATGGATGTCACTGACCCGAGCAAGCACGACATGTCGGGCTGGAATAGGCCGACCTTTAAGCCGGTCTTTGAGGCAGCTGGGGAGGTGCACGTTTCTGCCGAGCTTGGTCTTCCCGTGGGACTCAAGTGCGGGTTGAAGATCTCCTCGTGGGAGACGTCTGTGGGCGTGGTGGATGAGCCGTCCGTCAAGGGAATCGCCAGTGGCGGGGTGTCTGCTGGGCTGAAGCCGGTGACTTTGATGAATAAACCCGTGACGGGGGGCTTTGACAACGGCTGTGCGGGCATCATGACGGAGATTAGCTGGCGGAATAAGTTCTGGGCTGGCTCTGTTCAGCCTGGGGATGTGCCGTGGCATGATTCGGGGGATGCGCCTTTGCTGGGCAAGTGTATTGGGTAAGTCGAGACACACTCCCCGGCATACCTACATTGACGTCTTCCTGTCCCCTATGTTCTCTAGACTCTCCTCCGCCAACATGACAGTTTGGGACCGCGAAATAGGTACATAGTGCTGATCATTCTACTTCCAGAAAACCCCGGGCCCCTACCCGACGCGCCGAAGCCATCAATGCCGGAAACACCCTCCCAGGCCAGGCTGTTCAGCCCTCTCCGAAGAATTACCACCCGGTCCAGCAACTGACTTACAGCCCTTCCACTATGCCCCCCAAGCTATACGACGAATCATCCGCCGCCACAACCCTCACCCATCTCCTCAACCCCCACGAATCTACCAAGCTTCTCTCCTGCACCAACGGCAACATCTACGCCGTCCGCAACGACAACTCCACTAACGATTTCTGCTCCTCCGATTGGGAAACCACCACCCAGCACCGTGTCGTCGTCCGGGATGCCCTCCGCCGTCCTATGCTGTACTACGGGGACACCATGTCCACGCTGGGTGTGTCCCGCCTGCGCACCAGCGATGTGGATATGGCGCCAAAGACGGGCGTAGCGGTGGCGCTGGTGCCACTGCGGGATGAGGAGGGGACTCAGAAGAGGAAGCGGGAGCAGGAGCAGGAGCAGGAGCAGGAGCAGGAGCAGAAGAAAGAGATGGAGCTGTATGTTGCGATGGGGCCTTCGGGGGAGGTGTTCTACCCGGTTGTGTGTGATTATGTTGATCGGGGGAGCGGGTCGAAGGTGTTTTTGGTGCGGCATATAGAGGAGGGGTTGGAGGTGTTGAAGAGAGGAGATGTGGTGAGGTCGGTTACGGGCGGGGAGGTGGAGAAGTGTGTGCTTTTGGCGATTAAGGCGGGAGATTGAGATTGAGATTGAGATTGGACTCTTGAGTCTTGACGGGTGAAGATTGAAGATTCTTTATATTGTCTGTTTGTTTGCTTTTATTTGTTGGGCTGTTGTACCGACTACATTCGCTTGCGCATCTTTTGTTCTTCTCAAGTTGTCTTGAGACTTGGTCTTTTTTATTTCTTTGGCTTCTTTTTTCCTTTACTTTCTCCCCCCCCCCCCCCCCCTTTTTTGTTTTTTTTTTTTTTTTTTTTTTTTCACCTTTCTTTCTTTTCTAGAACACTTTTTCTCTCTATTTCTCTTCTTTTCTTTTCTTGCCTTCTGCTTCCTTCCATGTGTCGCTTTCTGCTACAGTACGGTGTACCTCTTTACTTTTCGTCTTCTCTTGTCCAGTCGGAGTCCTCTTTTCTGCAGACTGCTAGACTGTCTCTGCTTAGATTGGTCCTTTTGTTCAGCTAGAATATCTGGGAAAGCAACCTCCCCTTCACACAATTTACAGACAATCACGATATGTTCAAGATGACAAAGTCTAGAAAACAGAGTGCAAACAATATTGCATGTGCTCAGCTAGCATTCCCCCGATCTTCATAATAATTCGTCTTACTATCAGGTCTTGGTCCACGGAAAAAATATGTCATTTCCGCACCAATGACCATCACGAGTAGTGAAGACCTTCCCGGTATGATATTTAAGCATATATGGGATGCATGCAGCCTACTTGCAGCGTGCATGCATGCTGTACAAAGATCTAGATAGTAGATTGTATAAATGTATATGCCCTGCATCGTAGCCCCTGTTCTCTTGCCCACCGCGTTGCTTATAGCCGACGCGTGGCCGATCGCAGCTATAAGAGTCACAACGCATCAATAGCCAACTCTAATTATGCCGGACGCGCATCACGGCGTCGGCCACAACATTGTACTCCGTAGCTAAGTAGGGCATATACCTCGGTCCTCTGCGGAGTATATGCATGGCCTCCCGACATTACATCTCTGTTCTGGCACAGTAATGCCGGATCGATGTAGTTTGAATTTTGGATAGAGAACAAGAAAGACTATCTGAAGAACTGGGGGAATGAGCGACTATCAATAGACAGACATGATTAAGCGCTCTGTGATACCACACCGGATGTGGTCTGTCTCACAACCGCTATGGTCCATCCCAATCACCATAATCTCATTATGTGATACACCTATGCGGCCTCTAGCGCCATCAACCTGCCAAAGGATGGGTGCCGGGTCAAACAAAGCAGACTGCACGCCGTCCGACGTTGGATCGCCACCAACGTCGACCCGAACGTGCACAAGATCGCGATGAGAGACGTCCGCAAGAAACTTGATAAATGCCTAGCCGCTGACGACCACAAACAAAGCAGACTGCTCGCCGTCCGACGTTGAAGCGCTGCCAACGTCGACCGACTCGACCCGAATGTGCACAAGATCGCAATGAGAGACATCCGCAAGCGGAACCCAATGGCATCAACAAAGTTCTCAACTTCTTCGATGCCCTTTACCTCGCCAACGTCCTCGACCATGGCTTCGTGGTAAAGAATTTTCCACAGTCCACTGGGCAATCCAGGTCTCGAAATTGGTATTTGCGCGCTTGGCAGCTGGCTTCGTCGAGATGTTGGTTATACTTCTTGAGGATTCCAGTCTTAACGTCGGTTGCGTTAGGTACGAACCTATCGCGCAGGTGCACATTGCGAGGTTTGTCGTTTCTGCTTGAAACCGTCATAGTAATGGTCAAGCGCAGTCTTCTTGCTTGGGTCTTTGTCAGCCATGGTGTGTTTGGTTTCGGCGCAGAAAAGCTTGAAATCAGAAACATTCTTCTGCGCTCATGAGTCATCATGACTGGAAAAAGGAAATAGTCGTTTGCATTTGTCGAGGGTCGAGGCTTTTTCCGGATTAATTTACCTTGTGCCAGACCAAGTCTGACCAACTGACTCTCTCAGACCGTTTGTAGAGTCACGAGTGTCGTCTGGCTCATAAGGTGGGAGACTTCTCTATTTCGGCGATCGCTGTAGACAATGGAATTTGAGACAAAAGAAGGAAGTTGGACGGTTGACCCAACTTAGGTATGTATGTATGTAAACCAGGAACGCAGGCACCGGCCTGGGTTACAGGGCTAATGGCGGCGGCCAATGTTGCAATGAAGATGGAAAGAAGCCTGACTTTAATGATGGAGTTTGTAGCAAGTACTAAGTATGGGGTAACGGGTTTTCGTGAGAATTTGTCCATAAGCACTGTTATAAGGCAGACCTTGGATTCAATTAAGGAGCAGGACGACGGAAGAGGTCCAAGGGCCTTTCTTTTTACAAGTATAAAGCTTTATATCTTTGGAGCCTCCAGTCTAGATCTGAAACGACTTAGCAAGTTATGCCTCTAATATATGCTGCATCAATTGTTGTGACGTTGTCCGGTCGGAGCAGCCTGCATTTGCCAATTGCCAATTGCCATTGCCATTAGCACCGTAGGTACGAACACTGAGTACATAACATTCTGTGTTAGTCGTTGCAATAAGAGGAGCACTAAGGCATTGCATGCCAAACACTATTGTTCAACTAGAGCAAGTCATAGTTGAAACCATGATACCATCTACCTCTCTCGTTCAAGTAGTCGCTGTTCGGGTTCCCGGTCCGGGCGATCCCTTCGTCGGCGCATACCTTCCAGCAGAGTTTTTGACTTTTGTTTCTTTTGGTATCTACCATCGCGCTACCATCTGAATCGCAAATACATATCATACTGCCTAACCCCTTGCCCGCGGGGCCGCGAACCTGCCCTGAGAGAGGAAGAAGTCCAGCGAGGAATCCTAGAACACTACATGTGAAACTTGTAAGGGACTATGACTGGAGTGAGTCTTACTGTCTTAGGCGAGACGAAATTTCTCACTTCGGACTAAAGCTCGAAATTCTAATCAATTATGAATGATGAACTCTTACGAGAATCTGAGATGGCTCCAAACTGATTCAGAGTTTCAGACCTTAGACTTTAGTCGAAGCTTCCGATTGGCAGCCAAATTCTGTATGCAGATGCTGTAGGCGATGTAACTGTTACAGTTGGGGAGTGTTGTTTCATCCAAATTGAGCCGACGGTGGCCGCTTGTGGTTCTTATTTTTGCCAAGGTTTTGTTTTGTGCCGAAGGATCCTCAGATGGCAAAATTGCTCTTGGTGAGATCCGTGTTCGATCATTGCGAAGCCACATTGCAGTAGTACGCTGTCACGAATATGCTGCATTAGCCCTCAGCCTTAGTACTAGTACCTAGAGAAGCTTAACACCTTGGGAAAGAACACATAGTACTCAGTAAAAGCTTGCTGTTTTTCAGAAGAGCGCCGATGTCAAGGCTTGTAAGGTCACAAGTGACAACGGAGTGAAGACTGAGTACAACATGTCAAAAGATGGGTGTGCCGTGTCGATGCTTGAAGGTCTTAATCTCTGGCCCTCTGGGCCTCTATTATGCATATTACATGTTGTGCGAGGCTCTGTCTCTTTATACATTTACACATAGCCCATCATCTGCCCATCGCTCCCGCGATTGTGCCACAAGAATTTCACAATCTCTGACTTACTGCAGACCCAAGTCACCCAACACTGCAGTCCATCGTTAGTGTCGGCGTTTTTGTCCACAAAATCGAGAATATACAGGCTCCGTGCGGCGTGAATCGTGATACTGTCACATGTGTAGGCACATCGATGATCGGTCACCACCTGAGACATTCCAACCGGTGGCGCTGTGCACACCGACAGTGCCGGCTCAGCGACCACCTGCATTATGCATAGCGGTTTGCCGGTTCAGCGTATACCTGCATAGCGGTTGCCGACACACTCGGGATATTCAGGCAGACAGCCGGGGTTTGCAGCAGGAACAGTAGGGTCTGAGGAGGACACTTGCGATTCATGTATATATATCATCGCTGGCCACCTCGAGGGCTCAGAGGGAGGAGACACGCCTCTAGAGTTCCTTGTAGAGTCACAGTCGATCATCACGTTCTGAATTGACATTCCTCAGTTCCAAGTCCCAAGTATTGGCCCTTGTCACAGATCTGAGATCCCTAGGTAGGTATAACTTATAAGTCACCAACGGTGACCACGCTGACGCCCTTCTCATCAAAAAACCAGCCTTCAGCTCGGATCGATCACGATGTACAATGGCTTCAATTTCACGCAGAGTCAAGTCGAAACTCAAACACTCGGCCAACGCCTGACGGTCTACTCACGTCGGTCAAACCTGTCACCTTTCAGATGCTTGTTCAGTGTTCACTGCGACGGGGGCGCAAAACAACGGATGAAACGCGGAAGTCAGTCATGATTCGATCCGTGGTTCGTATCTGATTTATTCTTATTATTCGTGCTAGCTTATGAACGAATGTCAAATCGTGCCATGAAGCTTTAAACATGATGTGGGCTGTCGAGAAAACATGAAAAGAAGAGGGTTTCGCATGTCCGTTTCCCCTGTAAAGAGCACTACTACAATCCCTCAAATGGCAGCATGGCTATTTTTTACAGTAGTCGTTCTTGTCGTGGCCAGCATCTATGCATTCATATTTGCAGTATCTTATCGGTGCCACATGATCAGAGGATACGCAATGATACAACCCAAGGCTAACCAGCGAGTCGGTGGCCCAGTCTGAGTGCCAGCCTGAGATAGAAAGCATGTCAGCAGTTCATCTTGTGCTTTTGGCTTTAGCTCTAACAAGTGTTTCTTTACCTTTTTGCGTAAGGGTAGAGCCGCAGTAGTTCAAGCCAGGTTCGCAGGCGTTGGCCGCCTGGACCACGGGACCAATAGCAGCCAGGACGGCAATAACGACAGATGCAATCTTGAGCATGGTGAGTGAGAGAGTGTCGAGTTATTCTAGTGATGATGAATGTGAAGGGATTTGTGATTTCAGGAGCAGCACAAGAGCCTTTTATAAATAATTGTCCGCAAGTCTTTAGCTAGTAATTAGTTAGTTGCATTGGTGATGGGTTCGAACAACATGCTGCATAATTGGATACAGTTTCCTACCTGGCTCCAGAAGATGTGTCGCCGTCGTAGACGGGGTAACATCACCAAACCTACGCACAGCCAAGTTGAAACGCTCGGCCAAGCTCCAACGCCCTACGACTTGATCACGTCGGCGAGACCTCTCCGGTGCCTGTTGGCTGGATCGGAGTTGCAGGCCAACGCATTGCACGCAGAAGAAACCATTCTCCGTAAATCGTGTCATCGATAGACGTATTGCTTCTTCTAAGTTCTCCGTGCTGTCGTATGAGCGATACTTCAAACATTGGCGTCCATTCCCCCAAGGCAAAAATCCTTGGTGAGTCAAATTACAAACAGTAGTCGCTTCTGCCGGCGCCTAGATCGCGGCATCCCATGTAGCAGTAACTGCTTCAGTGTCGCACTGTCCTTGGATAGACATGTTGATGCTGTGCTCAAACTTCAAACGATATGTTGCATAAGCCTCAGTCCTATCAGTGAGTTTGCAGACGGCCAATTCTTAGTGCTAGTTCTTTGGCATGAGGGCATTACTGATCCGATGCTCCCTGTTTCGACCTTTTGTGATGCCAAGGGTTATGAGATAGCTAGTCGCAGACGCTAAAGTAGCTATGTAATGTAGCCATAGCTTCCGTGCAAAGGTTGCCCGCGTACAGAACAGGCCACTGGCGTGATTTGACCTCGAAAATATGACCTCATCAAGGCCGAGGGATACGGCTCCAGGTCCTGGCTGCTGAAAAGAAGCAACGAAGGAAAAGTGCTGCTTGTCGGCGAGGGTAAGCCTGGAGTGCGCCTGTTAGTGTGGATGGGAATTCCCGGCAGCGAACTGTCGAGTCTCGAAAGATTCAGCAACAAGGGCACTTATTGTAAGTTAAGCACCAGTCTCATTGAGGTGTATCAATTGATGAACGCAGAGCGCAATCGCGACATTTGAAGCGGGGTGGGAATTCCACGGCCATCTCGGGGAGCGAAAGAGATTGCAACAGGAGCACCCAAGAGCACTCAAGCATCGTTAGTCACTCGTACAAGGCCGTCAATTGACAAACGCAGGGCGTATGAAGACGTTTTGAAGCTGCCGAACATTCCGTCGACTTGAAGGCCCTGTCCCATGTACACCTTATACCAAAATGAGACCACGTGGCTTGCGTCGCCGCCCGCTCTTCACAGTTTTGTCTACCTATCGTTGGCGCGTCCTGGCACAGCTTCGCGTCACTGCATTTTATGGCATGTAGGCAACCTTGGTCACTTTCTCATGGTAGGTATAGAGGTATGTAGTAATCGACCGAGTCGTGTTTTTCGGGATCCACAAGTTTGTCGTAGTACTCTTGTTCGGAAATCATGGCGGATAGCTTGAAGAAATCCTTCTCAGGAGAAGAAGGGAGATGGGGATCTACTTTGTGCCACAGTGACAGCTCTTCGCGGCCCAGTCTCAGTCTCACATACCATTCTTCCCACTGATTCATGGAGCAAAGCTTGTATGGCAGGGTTGAAAACGTGCCAACGTATTCAATTCGCTCCATCGTTTCCGGGTCCATGTAATGAGAGAAGGGGTAACTCATAGTTCGTTGCTCGTTTGTTTCTAACTAGGTCGGTATACAGAACAGACAGCCTTGTCTCAGTCATAAACTTGGCAAATCATCAAGAGCGGTTTCCGTGAGGCCCATCCAAGCGCGAAAGGCATGGATCATCCTGAAGTTAATGTTTTCTCAGACTCCTCTAATAATCTCATAAAACGCCGTCAGAAACATTTGGAAAGGGGCCGGTAAATCCTCCGGGCACTACGTCCCAGCATGTGTCTTCAGTCTATCGTGATGATTCATGAACGCGTTTTCTTGCGTGCCTTCAAATTCCATCCCTGGCGACTTTCTGCATAGACAAAGCTTAATAAAACTTCAGACGACCTTTTTGACCAGATCAACCAGATCAAAAAAATCCGTGCGCTCTGCCTTGGCGCTGGAAAGACCCAGACCGAGAATAAGGGTCCTTCTGTCGTCTGGCGCAATGAGAGATATGTGACTCGCAATCTGCCCGGCATAGAGGTATCCCAAAGTCTCTCGATCGTCGCCACCGCTGCCCAGAAGGGTCGTGGCAGTTAGATGGGTGAGTGGAAGAACTCCTTGGCCCGTACTCGGCAGCGGCATTTCCACTAGACCGTCTGGGGGAGATATTAATGGCACTTGGATCTTATTGGTTCGTCAGCCTCTACAAGTTACTACATAGCTTTGACACATGTCACAAGTACCCATTGTGCTAAGCGCCCCTCTTGGCTGATGGTGATGACAATCTTATCGGAGAAGCCCAAGGATGTGACCTGCGTCTCGATGCCGTTGACTATGCCGCTGGCTTGCCCGCTTGGTGCTGGGAACCCATCCTCCCTGACTTCGTTCATTGCTCGTGGCACAAAGTTTTTGTTTGGTTTTGGAAAAGAGTGTGTAAGCTGTTGTCTTGCTAGCTTAGCTGACTGATCTTGTCGGAGAGTATTATGTGAAGTAAAGTCAAGCTTCTGAACGTGAAGTTGAAACTCGAAATACATAACTAACTATGCCAACGGGGCCCACCGTTGGTGACCCCTCGGCCCCGCGCTAGTCTCAAATCAGCTCAAGCTTTTGGCGGTCTGTGGCGGCGCAAAATGTTCTCATTTGGGCTAACAAAAAAAAAGTCCAAGATAGCGACGCAGCTGAAATCGCAAGCAGAGCATTTGGTTGATTCGAAGCACCGGTGCCTCGACCAATCTTCCACAATGGAAAAGTGAATCTTTTCAGAAACAATACACCAAAAAGATGCCCAAATTTGTCCCTCGGCAGAGGAAGCACAAGGTGCTTGCTCGACAAAAAGCCGACGAAAGCGCCCAGCATGAGATCCAAGACACCAACCAGGAAATTCTGCCTGCTGCGCAGATCGAGCGCCAGAAGAAAAAGGATCAATTGAAGAGAGACTTGCAGCAAGGCGACACGAAAATAAGTGGCAAGAAGGCGAAGCGACTCGAGAAATACATCGACATCAAGTTGCGCAAAGATGAAAATAAAGAGCTCATGGCCAAGCTTGCCGAGCGTCGCATCGACACTTCACTTTTCGCAAGTAGCAGATCACTCGGCCAAGGCAAAGAGACAAAGAGGCAAGCTCTATCACGGGCCTTGCGGGAGCAAAGAGCGGGCCTCGAAGGCGAAGAAGACGTGCTCCTCGAGGAGCGGACCGAGACGAGTGGCGAGTCGAGAGAAAGTCGCGAATATGATGTGCACCATGCGCCAGCAACATCGGATGCCCAGAAACTTGCAGAATCCCAACCGGCGGCCGGGCCGGTCTCCAGTACGGCGGTCGTCGGATCAGGGCTAAAACGACCTATGGACCAAGATGACGGGGGCCAGCCTGTGATTAGGAAGAAGCAAAAGAGGGGGGGTCTCAAGACCAAAATCTCTACGCTAGAAGTCGATGCCAATACCCAAAAAAGGAAAGGATCTGAGTACGAGGAATGGGGTGGGTTCAGCAGTGACGATGAGGGAAACAGCGATATTGAAAGTCAGAACGACAAAGACTCCGAAGAAGATCAAGAGGTGGACGATGATGACGAAGACACTGATAATGATGGGTCTGGTTCGGAAAGCGGGCAGAACACCAGTGATGATGAAGACGATGACTCGAGCTTGGAAGATTCAGCTGACAGTGAGCATGACGGCGAAAAATCAGCAACACGATCCTCCGCATTCAAGTCATGGGCACTTCAACAACGAAACGAAGCGCTGGGCTATCAGCCTTCAGAACACACTGGCCCGTGGGAGGTTCCCAGGCCCGACAACTTTGTACCCCGAGTCCCCGAACAAGAGCCTCTGCCAATGGAGTTGCAGCCGACTGAGAATGACGCAAGGAAAGCATACAGTGTCAATGTGACAAGGTCTCCCGAGATACAAGAAGCTCGACTGAAGCTGCCGGTGGTATCTGAGGAGCAGAGAATCATGGAGGCGATTCACAACAACGACATAGTCGTCATATGTGGTGCAACAGGCTCAGGAAAGACGACTCAGGTCCCGCAATTTCTCTACGAAGCAGGCTATGGATCGCCGACCTCTCCAACGCCGGGCATGATCGCCATCACGCAGCCTCGAAGAGTCGCCGCTGTTTCCATGTCAAGACGTGTGGCGGACGAACTTGGCGACCACTCTGAGGCCGTTGCGTACCAAATCCGTTTCGAAGGCACAGTATCGGGCAAGACTGCCATCAAGTTCCTGACCGACGGTGTGTTGCTGAGGGAGATTGCACAGGACATCACGTTGCGAAGATACTCGGCCATCATCATTGATGAGGCGCATGAGAGAAGCGTTAATACTGATATTCTGATCGGCATGTTGAGCAGAGTGATTAAGCTGCGAGCCGAATTGGCGGAAGAAGACCCGACAGTGAAGCCCCTGAAGCTCGTCATCATGTCGGCCACTCTCAGGATAGAGGATTTGACAATGAACTCAACACTGTTTCCCACACCTCCACCTGTGCTCGAAGTCGAGGGTCGGCAGCATCCTGTTACCATACATTTTGCTCGAAAGACACAACACGACTACGTCGAAGAGGCCTTCAAGAAGATCAGTCGCGGTCATCGGCAACTGCCTCCTGGGGGTTTCTTGGTGTTTCTCACTGGCCGCAACGAGATCTTGCAGCTGAGCAAACAGCTCAAGACTGCCTTTTGTGGTGGCAAGACGTCAGCTGATGGTCCCATGGTCAAGATCTCAGCGAACGAGGCCCCGATGGAGGTCGAGGACGTCGAGTTCGGAGATGTGGAGGATGACTACGGCGATGACATTGATGGTGTGCAGTCAGACGGCGAGGAAGACGCAGACGAGTTCCAGATTGAAGAGAACCAGGAGGCTGGGCCTTTGAAGATGCAGATCCTTCCGTTGTATTCTCTTCTTCCCACTCGGGAGCAGCTCAGAGTCTTCGAGCCAGTCTCTGAAGGCACTCGACAAGTCATCTTGGCAACCAATGTTGCTGAAACAAGTTTGACGATCCCAGGGACCAAGTTCGTTTTCGACTGTGGACGATCCAAGGAACGACACTACGATCGCCAGAGCGGCGTCCAAAGCTACGAAATTGGTTGGATCAGCAAGGCCAGCGCAAGCCAGCGTGCTGGTCGTGCTGGTCGAACTGGACCCGGCCACTGCTACCGATTGTATTCGTCCGCAGTATACGAGAGAGACTTCCAGCCGTTTGCCGACCCTGAGCTACTGCGCATGCCGATTGATAGTATCGTGCTCCAACTGAAAGCCATGAATCTTCAAAACGTGGTCAACTTCCCCTTTCCAACTCCACCAGAGCGGCAGAGCCTGGCCAAGGCCGAAAAGCTGCTCACTTACCTATCGGCACTATCTCCCTCGGGCCAAGTGACGCAGATTGGCAAGACCATGTCAGTCTTTCCGCTCTCGCCTCGTTTTGCCAAAATCCTGCTCGTCGGTCACTTGCATGATTGCCTGCCCTATACCATTGCACTAGTGGCTGGCCTCTCCGCTGCCGAAGTCTTCCTGCCAGAAACGCAGGCAATCCCGCAGTTGACCGTGCGAGAAGACGTCGAGATCCGGACCAACGCAGACGTTGTGGCTGAAACTCGGCAAGCCAACGTCCGCCGGCTGTTCAACGAGGTGCACAAAAACTTCTGCTACTTGGACGACCGGTCCGACGCGATCAAGCTACTACAAGTAGTTGGCGAATTCGCACACGAGCCCACCGAAGACTGGTGCGAGCGACACTTTGTCCGATTCAAGGTTCTCCAAGAGGTGCAACAACTAAGGAAGCAGATCACAGAGCTCCTTCGAACCAACATTGCCTCGTTCGCAAACCTCAAGTACCAGGACAAGCTGGAGCCACCCACGCCCAAGCAAGTCAGTGCCCTGAAGCAAATGGTCGCCGCCGGCTTCGTCGACCAAGTGGCCATCCGCGCAGATCTCTGCCCTACCCGCCCAGAACAATACCGCAAGCCAAAGCGAGCCATTGACGTGCCGTACATGCCGCTGATTCCCCTGCACGAAACACAGGGGCCTGACCACGACAGCCTCGTATACATCCACCCGACGTCCCCGATGGCCCATCTAAGTATCCAAGAATGCCCCGAGTACATTGTGTATTCGTACCTCCAGCGAAAAACCCCCTCTGGCGCAGATCCAGAGAAGAAAGGCAAGACGCGTATGCATTCCCTCACGGACGTCACTGGCGGCCATCTCTCAGGTCTAGCCAAGGACACGCCGCTTCTTACTTACGGCAAGCCCATTAAAGAGACCAAGGCGGCCGCGGCTGCGGCTAATGGATCCTTGACGAGAGAATGCTGGATTGTGCCGTATTTACGCGCAGAGAACACGGGCGGGCAGGGCTGGCCGTTGCCGGCGAAGAAGGTGAAGCAGAAGAAGGTTGCAGGCAGGGGATGGGTTGTAGAGTAAGTAAGTAGTAAGGGGGGTTGCATGGCGGGGTTATTTACTGAGGCATTGAAGGGCTGGTCGAAGACTCGTGCTTGATTCGGTGTTTATTGAAAAGGGGGTGTTTTGCTCATGTTTGCTTTTGGGGCCATGTGATTTATGCAATATCTATCTATGTAGCATACATACAGCGTTGAAGGGCTGGTCGGTCATACACACATAGATGATACAGATAAAAGTCGTGGTAGATTTGGTGTTCGAACCACTGGGTGGTTCATACTACGCGTGATTTGGCAAGACGACCTGCTTCTGCGTAATCTTATCCAGTGTATACAAAGGAATATCGGTAGGCGACTTCTGTGTTACAGGAGATAGATAGCGTTGGCTAACTTGTACATAGTCACGGCGTTTCTGACTGTGTGAGTAGGTCTATCGCTATGAAATAGGGGGTATTAATGGAACAGCAGCAGCAGCAGCAGCAGCAGCCAGCAACAACAACAACAACAACAACAACAACGACAACGACAGCAACAACGGCAACGACAAGACTCAAGACACTCCAGAAGAGAAAACTATCAAAGACAATATCATACTCTATCCTTCCCCTCCATCCGCCTCCCCAGCAAATAATCCCCCCCCCTCACCGCGCCGTAAAACCCCCTCAACCCCCTCAAAGGCCACACATCCCCCAGCGCAGCCCTCACCCTCGTCCCCAAACTCCGGTTCCTCCGCTCCTCATCCTCCTCCACATCAACCTTGACCTTGTCATACACGCTCGGTAGATAGCCAGCCTTGTATTTCGCCCTCAGGGCATCATACGACTCCCTGTCGTAGCTACGCCAAAACTCCTCCTCCGTGTAGTACGCATGTGCGTACAGCCACTTCTTTCCGTTCAACTCCTGGACTTTCATCTCCAGCGCGCGATTCATCTCAATGACCTCGCGTCTAGATCGCCCAATGAGAGGCCCCCAGATGCCAAAGTTCATAAGGTCGGGGGTATCAGGATCAGCGAAGCGCGCATGTAGCCCATGTGCAGAGTTGGGCTCATCGCGCCGGATGCGCAACGGGCAGAGCCAGAGGGGATAGATGCCAAAAGTGTCATGCAGCCAAGCCTGAAACTCGGTAGCGCGGTCGACAGGCACACCCACGTCTTGAACCATGTAGTAGTCCGCCAAGCCGGACTTGTGCACCGCGCGATACATGACGCGCGTGTGCATGAACCGGTCGAGCAAACATCTAGTGATGTGAGTAAACGGCACGAGGAAGTACCGAAACGAGTATTTACCGACCCAGAAGCCGCCACGGTCGTATCGGAACAGGTATTCCACCAGCGGGACATAGTCCACCGTCTCGAGGCTCTCAGCAGCAGCAGCAGAAGCAGCAGCAGCAGAAGCAGCAGCGATGTCGTCGAGGCTCTGAGCCCCGTCCACCTGCATCTTCCTGAGCATCTTCGTCTTCTTGGCTACCAGGTCCTTCCCAACCTCCCGCGCGCGGATATAAAACCAAGGGTCCTTGCGTTTGGAAAACGTCCTCGTCTTGTCGGCGCCGGGGGGCATCACATCCGTCAGACGCCCGCAGCACACCAGCGCAGTATGCTCATCAAAGACAATCCCGTCCACGAAATCATTCTCTGCGTCCTCGCACGCCTTGCGCATCTTGCACTCCGTCTCGGCGGCCGTTCGCGAAAGCCGATAGTGCAGCTCGACGAATTTCTTGGCTGGCCTCAGCTGTATCTCCAGTAGCGTTACCACGCCGAGGGTTCCAAACGCCGAGGCAGCGCCCCAGAATAGGTCTGGCTTCTCCGTCTTGGACGCCCTCGTGATGGTGCCGTCGGGGAGGACAATCTCGATAGTCTCCATGGTTGCGTCGAAGGCGCCGTACCGGAAGGAACTACTCTCTCCAGATGTGCCCGAGAAGCCTCCTCCGACGGTGATGCCCGGGAATTCCATCACCACGGGCGGTATGAGGTTGTGCTTCAGCGTTGCCTTGACGAGCTGGTCCATGGGGACGTTTGGCTCCACAAGCGCGGTTCGCTTGTTTGGATCAACGGAGAGCACATGGCTGAGATGGCTGGTGTCGATGGTGTTGTCGGCGTGGCGATGTGAGGTGCGCGTGCTGTTGGTCGAGCCGTGGTAGATGCGAAATGGCTTCTGGCGTTCATAGAAGCTCTTTACCTGGAGAGAAATACCCTGAACGGCTTGTTCGTGAGCCTGAACGGCTTGTTCGTGAGCTTCGAAGGGCATTCTGCTTCGCTCAACCGGTTGATGGCTAGCCCTTGCGACAATCGATGGAGCAAGCCCCGATGGTGACGCGTGCCGCAGTACAATATGTATTGTGATCGTTTCTCTGCATTCCAGTACGGAGTAGTAGTTCCTGCATTCACTTTCCTGTCGCAGCTGCCGACTCCGCCCTTCAGCTTCTGCCTCGTCTTACTGGCTCACTCACCTGCTTTACCTGCTTAGTTACCTGCTTCCATCAAGGTCAATGTCTCACGAAGGACACGAAGGCCGCGTAATGGAGCATTCTACCATCACCTGATCTTTTCGACAAGCACGCTCCGTCATTGATTATTATTGCCGGCTGCTCTTACGCACCTAGAATGCAAATATTTTCTATATTGACAGATACGCAAGACTCGACCATATCTTATAACACACACAATAACCCAAAAAAAATACAATGCGACACGCCCAAACGCCCATCCATGGCACAACATAGCTGCGCTTTTCTTCTTCTTCTTCTTCTTCTTCCTTTCCCCATCTCCTGCTCTCCTCGTTCGGAGCTTGCCTAAAAGTGGCAAGGCTTTACCTGCGGCCGCCCCTGTTGGGTTGTCGAGGCTGACTACCATATGTTCTCCTGCCTTGGACTCTATCCCTGCTCATCGATTGCCCGAGGTTGATGTCCACACGCGGCGGAGTGGTAAAACCAAAGCTCTTGGCTACGCGGGCCAGATCCAGTTTGTGCACATCGTAGACAGACCGTAGACTGTGCGAAGCATAAGCGTGCAGGTAGGACTTGAAGGCCTCCTTGGCGCTCTGTTGGAGATAGTAGTTTTTGCCGATGAGCTTCTCCAGCTGGGATTGCACGTTGGCAATCTTCTTGGCGGGGAACTCAAACTCAACGACAGGCACGCGGGCTGTCTGCAGATGAGATAGGAAGCCGACTTCATTGGGCTGAAGAAACAACAGACTTCGGCCCTTGGTGTCGGCACCACGAGCAGTTCGGCCCACTCGGTGGATGTAGTCGCGCGTGTTGTCAGGAGGATCGAACTGGACAATGAAGTCGACAGCGGGAATCTAAGTAGGGCTTTTTGTCAGCTGTTGTTTCCGAAAGACCCCAAGGTCTCATCCACACATCCCCTTCAGGTGGTATCATGACTCACATCAAGACCACGGGCAGCAACATCCGTGCAGATCAAAATGCCATGTTTCGCGTTGCTAAACTCGAAAAAGGTGTTGGTCCGCTTCTGCTGCTTCTGCTTGCCGTGGAGATCCAACACGGGGCAGTCAATGTAGTTGAGGAGCTCCGCGTAGTATTTGACCGAGGCGCAGCTGCTGAAGAAAACAATGACCTTCTTCTTCTTGGCCTGCATGCGTCGCAAAAAGGAAAAGAGCAGGATGAATCGCTTGTCGGCGTCACAGAGAACGTAGCCTTGCTCCAATCCGTCCACAGTACTGAACTGTTTCTCCTCGTCGACATTGATGTACAGTGGGCCGGGTCGCAAAGAGATTCGTGCAAGATCCTCTGTAGTAATTCCTTGTTAGCAAACGGCCTCGATAGCTCGACGGCTAGTACGGAGTAATCCAGATTCCTCAGCAAGCTACGTACCGACTTTGGTAGTCTGCGTGGCAGAAAACAACATCGTCTGGCGATCATCGTTGGACAAGACCTTGACAATCTGTCGAATCTCGTCCTCGAAACCAACTTCCAAAATTCGATCCGCTTCGTCAATCACCAAAGACTTGAGATTCTTGAACACGAATGGCGTATTCAATAAATGATCCAAAAGTCGCCCGGGAGTGGCAATCAGTAGATTGACACCCTTGGACAGCTTCTCGACCTCTGCTTTCCGGTTCGCACCTCCAATGACAATGCCGTACGTCTGGGAATGGTGCGTCATAAGTTCGCGCGCCACGCCAAAGATTTGCAGCGCCAATTCGCGCGTCGGTGATACGACAATGACGCCAGTGCCGTTTCGTGGTTTGAAGCGCAATGCACTGAGGATCTCGATGGCGGGTATGAGAAACGCGAGTGTCTTGCCGGAGCCGGTCTTGGCTGCACCGAGAACATCCTTTCCTGCTAAGAGGGGAGGAATGGCCTAGTGAGGGAAGAGTTAGTATTGCGCAAACAAGAGTACGTGAAATCTTTCCCTTCTGTGTTCCATCTTGCGATGAAATTGGGCATAACGTACGACTTTCTGAATGGCCGTCATCTTAGTGAACCCCATTTCACCGATTGCCTTCATCGTTTTTTCAGATAGCTTCAGTTGCTCGAACAACTCGGAATCACTGCTTAACGATAGTACAGGAGCTTCGTCTGTGGGCAGTTTGCCAATAGTGTCGTCGGCGGCATCGTCGTTTTCTTCGTCCTCGGCCGACTCGGCGTCAGACTCTTCCTCGTCTTTGTCCGCGTCCTCCTCAGAGTCTTCGTCCTCCTCCTCCTCCTCTTCTTCGTCTTCTACATCGTCATCGCCATCGTCTTCATCGTCGCTGTCATCTTTAGCCTGAACTTTGGGGACCGGCTTCTTCGCTTTCTTGGCCTTTTTGGACAACGCGGTAGCATCGACGGGAGGTTCGGCGACGGTGCGCTTTCTCTTCTTGGTGACTCCGTCGCCCATGGTGACAGCCGTGGAGATAGGTTTTGACTGTTTCTTGGACTCGGATCGCCGCTTCTTCAGTTCTTGATTCGGTCGTCCTGAGGTTCTGTGCCGTAATTACAGTGAGGCAAGTTGACGATGATCAAAAAAGCGGCGATAAGTGGGATCCGCGATAAGAAGAAAAAGTTCGCGGATAAGAAAAAATTCGGAGAGGAGAACCTTGGGTGTGGCGTGTGTGGCGTGTGTGGCTCAGCCTGTCCACAGTGCCACTATGCAGGTCCCGTCAAGTCAGTGTTTACGTCAACGGCAGTAGGACTTTATAACCACACATAGGGCTCTGCGCTGTCGCTTCTCACTTCTGCGGCTCTTCACTTCTTTCTCACCATCTCGCGACTTGGAAGTTGAAAGCCAAAAGTTGGAATGACTTGAGAAGCAACCAGAATTTAATCTCACTGGGTAACAGTCCGACTGCAACGCTTCATCGCGTGCCATCGCGTGTCGAGCTTACGACTCTTCAGGCTGGGAATCGCGATTGATTTCTTAGTGCAAGCCACTTAAAATCCAACCTCAAAGCCTTTGAAGGGATGACAGAGTTGGTACGAAACCGCCATCCAAGTCACTACAATTGCGGTGTATCAATGGACCAAATGCCATTACACCATGTACTTCTCATTAAGCTGCAACACGATGGGTTATATACCGTGATCTGAAGTGACTCGTGAGCCTCCGGACCACCAAAGAGATACATCCTTCGCAGGCGTTCTATACTACCTACAACATTTGGTGTCAGCTGTGACTCGTGAGGCTTGCTGAATGCCGATCAGCTACAACTTTTTCTTCCATGTTGGAAACGCCACCCTCAACGGGCGTTGAGGGTCGAGGTAGCGGTCAACCTTCTATGGTACCTGAGACTACACCTCTCCCCATTTTCTTCTCTCCTTTCAATCTTTGGCAGCTTCCATGAATACATTATGTATTCATATCCTCTTACACTCATGGCGTGTACGCTATCCTTGCGGATACATCTCAACACTTGTTGTTCCTAATTCATAGCGTAGTTGAGCTTCTATACTTGGAAATTCAACGCCATTTTGCCTAGGGTTTCTCCTCCTCCTTTTACTTCTTCACTTGGTCAACTGAATGCCCATTTTTGCCCGCAGGGTAGCTGGTCATCAAAGTATATACATGTTTGTTCAGAGTCCAGACTTCTCGGCAAATGCCCCATGAACATGTCATGATTAGTACAAGCAGGCTAGAACCTGTTCACGTGCTGCCTGAAAATCAACCTTAATTCGTAACAAACCAAGCTAGTAAAGAAAGCTGCACAAAACATGAAAGCTTACCAAATTGGCCAATAGCCTCTGTCCGCCTCATTATCTGATGTTATCGCAACCCGTGCGACCATCCATGGCCCAGCCCCCTAGCCCTATCAATGATCATCCTATATTCCCCTTTCCCTTCCTCACAGACTACAGCTTACTCTTAGAATCAAGATACACACTCGCAAGTTTCAGCTGATCAACAGCCTCCGCCACCATCTCATCCACAATCTCCCTAGCCGGCTGAATCTTGGTGATAGCCCCAGCCACCTGCCCCATGATGTGCGGAAACTCAACATCATCGGGACTATTCTCAAAATCATGCTCAATAGGAATAACACCCCGGTCGCACAGCTGCTGTGCCGCATCCCCTCTGACCTGCCACCCCCGCAGATACGAATTCAACTTCGCCCGCAAGGGCCGGCCCGTGAGCACAACCGTGCGGTCCGTATCAGAGAACCCGCAGGACACAACCGCGTGTTTATGCTCCTCCGCGCTGGCAGCTTCCGTAGAGGCCACGAACCTAGTGCCCACCCACACTCCCACAGCGCCCTGCATCAGAGAACTCGCCAGCCCTCGGCCATTGTGAATCCCACCAGCCGCAACAACCAAGGCAGTCTGGCCCTTCAGCATAGGGGGCTTATAGCGGCGTGCCACGTCCACGAGGGAAGGCATCAGGACAGAGTTTGCAACATCGCCCGTATGGCCGCCCCCCTCGGAACCTTGCCCGCAAATCATGTCCACGCCGCGATCCAGCGCCTTGACCGCATGCTTGGGGTGGCCGACCATGTTCATGACCAAGATGTTGTGCTTGTGGAATTTGTCAATGACCTCCTTGTCTGGGACTCCCACAGCCGAAACAAACAGGCAGGCGCCGCTCTCGATGATGAGGTCCACAAGCTCATGTAGCTTACCGTGGGTGTAGTCGTGGTTGGTCTTACGCGCGTTGCCGCCCACTTGCGGGAGGGCCAGGTCGACTCCAAACGGGAGGTCTGGATGCTTGGATTTCGCCTTCATCTCCTGGATGATGTCTCGTAGCTGCTCGGGCGTGTATTGGAAGCCGCCAATGACGCCGAGACCGCCCGCGTTAGAGACTGCAGCGGCCAGCGCCCCTCCAGCGGTGTGCGCCATGCCAGCTAGCATGATGGGATGCTGGATGTTCAAAAGGGTGGTGAGAGGCGTCGTGATGGGACCGGAAGGCGCCATGATGGAGATGTTTGTATGTGGCCAGCCACCTGAGATGATCTTTGGTCAGATAGTTCAGATATACCTATTCTAGGCCCCGAATAGTTATGGTGTGACAGAGCCACGGCAATGCACAGAGGCAGGGTTCTGCATCAAAACCAGGTTCGAAAACTTCGTCCGCCACCAGACCCAGCGCGCCCTGGCAAGGCGGCAGTGGGCCGGAAACGTGCCGGACACGCGGGGAACCCCGTCGCCGCCTTAATGCGGGGAAGCCGATCCCAGCCGAGGCAACGTTCCACGAACAGCTTCAATCGTAGAACCCAAAAGATAGCCCAATCGCTGCTTCTACTGTCGTCTGTCAACGCCTTGCAGGATTGGGTATTTGCATTCCTGTCGCGTCTCCAGCCCAGCAATCAATATTCTGTGTTGAAGGAATAAGTGTAACCAGGTCATATGCCAGGTCACGTGTACTCCGTGATGTGCGAGAGACGACTTTTTCTCACCCTTCATATCCACCGAATAACCTTCTCTTCAGTCAATGTAAACACTCCATTTTGCCCCCCAGATATTGCTGCAAGGTCCTCGTATCACGGTCATACCGTGATATGGGAATCTAGATTCAATATTCTGGATGGACATGAATTTCTTCCTCGCGGGGACTATCGAAGGATTCAGCACAGCGTCATTGGTTCATCGTCGTCACACACTGATCGAATGCCACCCTTGATTGCGCGTTCTTGCCGAATTGCTTCTAGATTCATTGCCTCATGGCGAGCGTGGTCCTCTGCAGCGCAGCGGTATACCTGAAGAAACAAGCGTCTGTTTCTTACTTTGCTGCGCTCACCAGCAACTGCATCTATGGTCGGCTTATTCTACACATACTCGCCCGGTCCCCATACAGATTGAGATAAGTACTAGCCGTCCACGGTCCCACAACTCAACGAAAGACAAGTCGAAGAGTGAGATAGACTACCATCTGCCTGAAGTCAATACCGCACCGTAATGCTTCATCCGAATCGAGGAAGACGCGCTGCGTGGAAGAACGGGTTGGTACTAGACTGAGACGGTTTTCTTTCGAGTCCGATGTTCTGGCTGTTCTGGCTGTTCTGGCTGTTCTGGCTGTTCTGGCTGTTCTGGCTGTTCTGGCTGTTCTGGCTGTTCTGGCTGCCCTGCCGTGGCTCTTTTGATGCCCCTGCGTCTTCGCGCCCCGTAGGTTTTTGTTGACTTTGTTTCTGAACACTTTGATGTGGTTCAGGTGAGTACAGCGGCAATGACAGCGGTTGTCTCTGCTCTTCGTGTTGGGGCACCATTGACCGTAATAAGTCTTTTTCATCTGCTCGGACCTCCGTGTCTGGCTTTGTCTCCATTTCGTCATCCGCTAGTAGGAGAGCACCGGAATCGGAATTGCCATCGCGTTCCGGCTGTTCAGAAGAATACTGCTCCGGCACGCTTCTCCTGGCCTGCTGTTCGTCGTATTGTGCTTGGCGTTGGATCTGCCCCGCCTCAGCGTGAAGATGGTCCGTGGTTGGCGTCTGGGCCATCTCTGGAGTCACCGGCTGCGAATAAGTCATGCGCTGGGGCACTGGCGAGTCTGCCGATGTCGTCGTTGATGCAAATGTCGACCGAGAAACGGTTCTTGATGGTGCGAAGCGGGCTGCTGGTCGTTTTCCATCACTGCTGATCGTCCTACCGCTGCTCCGGTCATCCCTCCTGATCATATCGTATGTCACATCATCATCAAGCGGAATGGCATCCTCCTCGCCCTCGCCGTCGCTGGGAAACAAATCCCCTCTTGATCGGTACGAGTCCGAGGTGCCTCCCGAGCCAGTCGTTCCACTCCGTTGTCGCGGCGCAGTACGCACATGTCCATAGTCTGACTCGTCGCCGTTGTTGTCGTGGTCGCCACTACCGCCCAGCAGCGGTGCAGCTTCCTCTTCATCATGCTTTCCTGGATGGTCCTGTAGATCCGCCGCACTGGGCTTATATCGCAGTGTGCCGCCCATCTTCCAAGGCAGTCTGCTCAAGAAGCCAATCGGCTGCGTACTCGGTATGATGGTGGGATCTTCCGCCGCGCTGGGCTTCCTTCTCGGACCACGTGTGCCATAGCTCATGCCTCTTTTCCTGCGCGGCTGCTGCTGCTCCGTCGTGTCACCACCGCCGTGCTTTCGAACTGCTCCCGTGCCAGCAAGCAGGCGGTCCCAGTCCTCGCTGCCCCAGTGGCCCAAAAGGCCACCCGTGCGCTCGTCTTGGTACCAATCGTCGTAGAAATCGAAGCTAAACTCGGCATTGTCGCGGGCGCGCTGGCGCTCTCGTTTCCTGCGCAACCGATCTTCGGGGTCTCCCAGACACATCGTCGTGCATTGTTCTATCGAGTCGGTCATGGAAGAGAAACACGGGGTGACGTAATTTTGTGAAAACGCAAAGATGCCAGCTGCAGCGTTCTCCGTCGCAGTCTCCGCATCGTGGGCAATGCGGTTCCACCGCTGCCGCATGCGCGGATCCTCGAAGAAAGCCATGGCGGGCAAGAAATCAGCTTGCCTCAAGCAGGAACACCATGTGGTTTATGGGGGCATGGGAGACGATGTTGTATATCCTATACACCGCACTGTTTCGCAAGCGCGCTAAACTTCGTGGTTTTGGTAAGGCGTGGGCGTCAAGTTCAGTCTTTGTCGCGTCAGTTGGCGGCCGCCTTAATTTGAGAAGGCGCTGTTCTGGAAGGGTCGGTGATCGCGTTGAGTATTCTTATGGAAAGGGGCGGATGTTGTGGCTTGTCACAAGGTCGTGTAGCGATCGTGTACGAGATGGCTACGTGACGATCCGACTACCGCAGCGGAATGCGCCAGTGGAGAGACTCGAGAGGTGAGGGCTTGGTGGTTTTACAGACTATGTACGACTTTGGATCGCGTTCGAAGCTCAGGTATTACCTACATAGTTGGAAGCAATGTGGCCGAACACGTGCTGCCAGCTGGTTTGGGTGGGTATACTTCGCTTCATTCCTGTACCTCTACGGAGTACAATGTACACCCACTGTGTGTGACCCACAACGTACTGTACCTGTATGCACATTGCACATATGTATGTTTAGACCGGGAGGTCGAAATCGCACACCTATTTGTAACTACCATCACTTGGTCTCCAACCGACGGAATTGGCTTATTTTAGGGTCGAAGGCAATTGGTGTCAAATGTGTACGAGAAAAGATAGGATGCGCTCTTCATTTTTCCATATTTTGGAGCGGATATTCACTACGGTGACTAAGGCCCTCTCATCGTCCCTCCAGGAGACCATGGGGTCTTGCCTGAAAGAGCTTATTGTTAAGAGGGACAATAGGCGGTGATAGACTCTAGCGGGTGGTGCATCATTTAATTGACGTACAGTTCCCCGAGTAACGCCCTTAATCAAATCATCTAGACTCTACTGAATCATTCAACTGCGTATGTCTAGCATGCGAGTTGGCGCCTGAACACGTTGAAGGGAACTAATTGCGTGTGAGGTTTTTCTTTGCCAAGGGCTATATAATGGTTGATTGAACCTGTCGTCCCGTCTCTACGCCGCGGCCGCATCTCACCATCGGAATTACGAATGCCTGATGTATAACCTCATCAAAAAAGGACGATCGGCCCCGCACGGGAACCATGCCCTAGTCGTCAAGGCTTGCCGTCGAAACGGTGCTTAATTGGGCACTGAATGTGTTATGCATCTACGCAGAACATCATGTCAAAAACGACACAAAGGGTCACAACGGCACACACAATCGATCGGAACAGTTCCTTCAGTTTGTCTCTGTATCTCTGAGTTTATCCCAGTCTTCCGGCCCCGTACCTGTGCATTTGAACGGCAATATCTATTGCCGCATCGTCCCATATAGCACCGAGGCCATGATGCGGGTTCCGGCAGTCTTCAGCAGCCAATTGTTCCTCGTGTCATTATCAGTGCGTACAGTTTCCGCGTTTGTCGAAATCCGCCCAAGCCATCATCTCCTCTTCTCTCCATTGGGACTTGTCACCCATTTGGCTCGAGCTCAAGCACCAGGCGCGTTCTGAGTCAGTCAAACGCATCGGAAGATTGTGCGCCTTTCGATACGCTTCTTTCGTCATCGCGCTTGACACTAGCCGTTTCTCTTCATACCAAGCCTCCCGCGCGGCTTTGTAGCGCGAATAGATGGCTTGAGGAGTATGATGGACAGTATCATCAACAGAATCAGCATCAGGATCATCAGCGGGATCATCAGCAGGGTCAGCAGCAGGCGCGACGGCAGAAATTTGCAGCGGCAGGCGTTGATGCTGTCTAAGATCCTTTGCTTAATTTGCTCCCAAAACTCATGATCGCTTTCTAAATTCTGTGTTCGCGGTTCGAAGTACTGCATTCAGGTTCGCTATCAACTGTGCTAGTTGGGCCGTAGTTCGTGCCTCTTGAGCCGCAATTGGATCGACGACTGCTGTTCGTAGCTCTTGAACCGCTTCTTTCGTCTCGTCAGCCGTGATCTGCGCATTCAGATCTCTGTCTTGAGCATCTTGAATAGCAGTTTGTGCTCGTTGGCCCGCAATTGGAGATCGGACAGCTGTAGATCGAACTGACGACGAAAGGATACTAGATAGATATCAACAAGTTGTATTCAGTCAAAGTACTAGCAATTACTTACAGACGAGTACGGGGTACTCCAGATGACGACGCTGATACAGTTCGCCCACTACATAGGACCAAGACGAGCTAGTGCCGGTGCCATAGGTGGAGGGGATTGAGTCGGAAGGTCCTGTAACTTGTTGTAGCTTGCTAGGTACATAAATGGCAATGTGAGCCCGCGCAGATTACGCATTACTTTCGTATTTTTGAGCCCTCTACTCAGCAGCCCGTCATGATGCATCACTTCCGAGCCATCCTCATGTTTGCTTGTATCCTCTCCAACAGGTCCTCTCTCGAGTTGCGCCCTTGAGGGAATAGGTTTCTCTATGTCATGGTTCACGTCAACCACCACTTTGTGTGCTTGCCATCTTCTGGTAATCGGCCAGTTGAAATGGAAGGATGGAAAAAAGACCTACAGCAGCCAGCCAGCGCCTCATTTCTTCCCGCGTCCACGTTTCCGGGTCGCCCTTGGGATCAGGCGGCGGTGGAAATATCTCGGTACCCCGGATGGACCAGACTGCGGCTGCGACCACGGCTGCTCCGAATGCTGTGGAGTGTCAACTCGTTGCTTAGCTTGCCGGTTTTTTCGCTCTTCATTTCTAGTCTTCTTCTTCCTTCAGCAGAATCATACCAAGCACCATGTTCTACAATCAGTTAGCGCTGCAAATACAATTGAGTCATTGACTCTTTGACTCTTGAGGGGACCCAATGGTACCTTCGACCTCATCGCGTTGTCGAGTGGCGTGTGCATCGTGCTCGTCGTAGACTCGTGGCTGGCCTCAGTACCGTGAGCAATGCAACAGACTAGACAGGTAGCACTAGCCTTGCCTCTCAGGACTTAAAGTCAAAGATGAAAGATGCGGCGTCAAATATATGGTCAGTTTCAAAAAGCATCGATTTGGAGAAGCACAGCTTGTCGAGGCACTTGCGGCCGCCGGCGACGCCAAACCGCAGCATCGCCTTTCCGATTTCCTTGTCTGCGCACCGCCACTCCTACAGCTCACCAGCCACATCAGCTGCTCTTGGCGAAGAAGAGTCCGTGTGGCGCAACTCTATCTTGGTCCGTGCGTCCATGGGCCCCGCGAAAAGCCCAGCCCAGCGCACAAAATGAATTTCACCTTCTCAAAAAAAGACTATTCCAACTCGACGCCCTTTCACGACTCCGAATATCCCCTCTTCGACAGACAAGCCCGTCTTCAACACCGCCAAAATGCCTCGCGAAGTCGCTGATATCAAGAAGGTAATTTCCGTCTTGTATACCCCATTTTTGAGATGAAAAAGAAGGGCAATTCACTAGTGAAGTACGCTGCTAACATTTTCGCTTCCAGTTCATCGAGATCTGCCGTCGCAAGGACGCTTCGTGTATGTGCTACGTGCCTTGACCAAAAAAAATCGATCGTTTCCCTCGTTGCGCCCCAAACCGATAAGAAACATGGAAAATGGAGCAGTGAAAGCAGATGTCCCTTTTACGAATTTTGGTCTGACGAATTTGGATAATTAGCCGCGCGGATCAAAAAGAACAAGCAGAGCAACAACATCAAGTTCAAGGTTCGCTGCCAGCGACACCTGTACACGTTGGTGCTCCAGGACTCCGAGAAGGCCGAGAAGTTGAAGCAGAGCTTGCCTCCTAGTACGTGCATAATACGTTCTTCCGGCTCGTCGCGTTAAACCCCGGTCCCGCGACTCGGCAAGAACTCACGCCCCTGGTGTTTCAAACTAACTCGGTCCTGCAGCCCTGAACATCTCCGTGGTCGGCAAGAAGAACTAAGCGAGTTGGTTTTTTTGATTTTTTTTTTTTCCAACGTACAAATCACCATGTGAGCTCCGAGGGGAACCAAGGAAGTCGAACAAGCGAGAGGTGGATGAAAATATAAGCGGCACATGGGCGGCAGCAGGTGGAGGAAATGTAGCAATGCCTACGTGCACAAGCTGGCGTCCGGGATACCTTGCATTTCATGAGTGCTCAATCAACACGCATTGCGCTCCGAATAGAGACGACCAAGGTCGACTTGACACGCACTTTCACACCATCGATCTGTCTACATTCTGTTTTTTTGCTGTGGCAAATACCTTTGCCTGCGACGGTCGCACACGCCTGCTTAATGTGCTCTTGAGGGTGAATCAGAATTAAACCCGAACTACATCAGCTGCATTAAGGCCCTCTTTCTCTGAAGCCATTTGCAGTCTTATCATCATTCTTCTGACGCCCAATACTCTTTGAGGTCCATCATCCTCTACGGTTCGACATTCTCTCTGAGATCCATTATCCCTGAGGCCCATTCTCTCAGGTCCAGTCTAGATTCTATCTAGTCATGGCTCAGCCATGAGCTCCAGGAAACCCGACATGTCCCCTTCTTCCCAACTGCCATCGCATATGCTCTAGCCGCGCTATCTTTTTTTATCCCTCTGGCAAATTCTATCAGACGACTATGAATCATGACCGCTTCTACTCCTCTCTTCCCCTATAGGCCCTCAGTGAAACTCCTCACCTTGCATGCTCGCACCTCCACATATCAAACGTCTCGTCATCAAGAACAAACGTTTATGTAGTTGCCGCAGTGAGCCCTTTACGCGCCCCTCCGCACTTGTCCACGAAGCCTTCCATATCAAAACGGCGCGCACCCAACGATCCTGAAGCTGGAGCTACCTCCCGTAAGAGCTAAAGGCAGAGCAGAGCTAGATAAGTGCCAGTCCTGTAACTCTCGAGATATGTCATTACAGGTGCGATCCGCCCATCTGGCCCCTATTCCCAATGTCCGGAGGGCGAGACTGCATAGATCTGTTGGGCAGACATACACAGACGGCAGCCGTGTGCAAAGTACGCTACGAGCTTGTTGGAATCTAGTGTGAAACATGGCTGTGTAATAAAGATATTCTCCCATCGCGTGAAAGTTTCCAAGAAAATTCATTTGCCAGATGTCGAGACGCAAGTAATGCTGAAGTATATGCGGTCCTGGTACGTATGTACGATTCGGAGCATCAGTTTTCCTACAGGGTACGAGCCGTACCATGGCAATATACGCGGCATACTCACCACAGAGATATACATTCACGCCCTTCATACAACATACGCACTAGTTACAACGAGCATATATACCGCCATATTTTCAAATATACGCAACAAAAACATACGGCATACGGGATATACACATATACATAACTCATACCAAATGTACACCTCCTCATCACCCTCCATTTTCCCTCCCCAACACCAACCCAAGCCAAAATACAAAAAATGCACACCAACGCCCAAAATCCCCCCCAACACCGACACCGACACCGAAGTCCAACTCAACCCGGAGCAACACCAACCTCCCACCCCCATCATCAAATCCCTCCGCTGGCTAGACCGATTCCTCACCCTATGGATATCCCTCGCCATGCTCACAGGAATCCTGCTCGGCAATTTCGCACCTCGCACAGGGCCGCTGGGTTGGGGTATCGATACCGATTGGTACGTCCTCACTTCCCAAATCTTAGCATCAATCTCCCCCAGGGAATCTCTCGTCGTGTTCCCCTTGTTCTTGAATATGCGTATCCCACGAATTGGTAGCTCACGGTACTTTTTTGTTTTTGAAGCAATCGGCCTCCTGATCATGATGTACCCCATCCTCTGCAACGTCCGCTACGAAACTCTCCACGTTATACTCGGAAAGATCGCGCTGTGGAAACAAGTAGCCTTTAGTCTCGTCTTGAACTGGCTCATTGCGCCGTTCTTCATGGTATGTACCCCTTGCCCCCCCCCAAGCAAATCAGCAAATCAGCAAATCAGCAAATCAGCAAATCAGCAAATCAGCAAATCAGCAATGTGACAAGCCAAGATAATTATAACAAAGAGCAAATGGTGTCAAGCTTGCGCTGGCATGGGCGTTTCTACCCGATGAGCCGAGCCTCCGCAGCGGTCTCATACTCGTCGCGCTAGGTCGCTGCATCGCCATGGTTCTGATATGGAATAATTTGGCTGGCGGAGATCCAGAGTACTGCGCTGTTCTTGTCGCGATTAATTACATGCTGCAGATGGTGCCGTTTGCCCCGTTGGCTGTCCTATTCATCAGCGTCATTGGCGGCTCGGACGGCTCTGATGACAGCAAGATACACTATCCGTCCTACTTGCTCGTAGCCACCAGCGTTGGCGTCTTTCTCGGCATTCCGCTTGGCGCTGCGATTCTCACGCGCCTTGTTCTGAGAAGACTCGCCGGCGAGACGTGGTTCGAGGGCGTCTTCATGAAATTCCTCTCGCCGCTATCGCTCGTAGGCCTCTTGTACACCGTCATTGTGCTCTTCGCCGCGCAGGGAAAGCACGTCTCCCACCAAGTAGTCTCGGTCGTGCGTGTGGCTGCCCCGTTGGTGGTGTACTTCCTAGTCATATTCTTCGCGACGTTGTGGGCAGCGAGACGGCTCGGCCATGGCTACCGACTGAGCTGCACACAGAGCTTCATGGCAGCGAGCAACGAATTTGAACTGGCCATTGCGGTAGCGATTGCGACGTTTGGTGCCGACAGCGAAGAGGCCTTGGCGGCGACTGTGAGCCCGCTCATTGAGGTTCCTGTGCTCGTAGGGCTGGTATATGTGGTGAGATGGATCGGTGTGCGTCGGAAATGGGCCGATTAGTTATCTTTGTTGAGGTTTGGGGCCGTACCATCTGATGTTGAAAATCAAAGACAATTCTGTTCGCAGCTAGGCTGGATTCGTGTGTGTTACACGCTGTGCTCCAATCTGTGGACGTGACAGTTCCACACATTATTAATCACCTTTCGAGTCACGCTGTGTCGCCATGTAGTGAAGTAATTAAAAGAAGCGAAGAAAGGAAAGAAAAGGGACGTTCAAGCTTGACTCGTACTGCATCAGGTACCCAGCTCAGGAGTATTGCCTACTGCCAGTGTCACTCTCCAGCATTTGGAAAAGCATAGGATTCCCCACGAAGCAATCGTTGCGAGCCCGACAACCCAGCCGACCTTTGACAAGATCACGATCACTGTGTTTTTGCATCTCGGCGATGATGGCCGCAGCGGCATTGCAGGACATCTCCATTGGCGACGAATAGTCTTGCACAGCTGATGTGGCACCAGGGGATAGCTCAGGCGCGTACGAGGACAAGGGCGTGACGGCACCCGTGCTGGGCTCGATCGTCGAGGGACTTGGTGCCTCAGATGCCGGTGTAGGAAGAGGAGCGGGCATAGTGCATTGCGTCTTGCCCTCACAACAGCTGCCCTGCTGAAGAGTCGCAGAGGCAAGAACGTCCAGTTTGTCAAAGGAGCCGCCTCTCGACGTTGACGTGGAGGACGCCGACGACGCAGAGCCGAAACTCGAATACAGCCCATACCCATGGCAGTGAGTGTTGTCGCCACCAGTCGCCCCTTTCTGCTGGGCAAACTTGGAAGGGTTTGATTCCGTCCTTGATGTGATGTAAAAAGGCTCGGCCTTGAATCTCAAGTCACACGTCGGCGACGCTGCCGACGATGCAGCCGACAAGGCGGCAATGGCCATTCTATCCAGACCGCACTGTGGTTGATAGCTCTCCGACTCCTGGGCAGAAACAGCATCACCACGCTGTGTCCGAGACACACCCTCACTTGGGCTACCATGAGAAGTTTTGGTTGTACCCGAGTTCTGTTCTTGCAGCCCGTGATGCATCGGCTGCAAACTCACGCTGGACAGCGCTTCTGCAGCCTCGCGATCTTGGCACGACTGCAAAAAGGCCTCTATATCAGCCTCAGTCGCGCCCGCCCGTGCAAGCATCAACCTCAGCCTTGAATTCTCCAGGGCCACCAACCTGGCGGCATGCTGCATCTCGAGCGTGGCGATCACGCCCTGCTTTTCATATTCCTGGACCTTACGCTCCAAATTTTCCACGTATTCCTTCCGTCTGGCGCGAGACCGCCGCTGGTTGTCGCGGATGCGAATAGCGGCCACGCTGTGCGAGGGTTCTATCGAGGACTGCTGTGCAGAGTTGGACAGGGTAGAGTTAGCCGAAATGAAAATGGAAATGGCAAAGCACCGTCCAAAAGAGGAAATCAAGAAAAAAAAAAGAGGCAGCAAAATGCTGGACAAACTTAGACAGAAAATTCCAATTGAAAGGAAGTTACTGTTGCTGGGTGTAGTAACTTGGAGAACTTTCCATGATCGTGACGGTTTTTTTTCCCCTTCGCTGGGGTCCATCTGTCACCAGTGACAACCACACAAACGGCGAGTGTAAAAGTACGACACACGAAAAAAAAAGGATGTCATTGACCTCGTGGGAACAGAGTAAATAACACAAACAATGCAGGCAAAAAAAAACGAGAACAAGGGCACATGCTACCTTTTCAACGGCCATATTTTTTTTTTTTTCAAAATATTCGATTTTCGCACAATGTGGAACGGTGGTGATGGACAAATCGCCGTGACACGCCAGGAACGAATCAACCAAATCAAGTGACGGACGGGGGCGTGGTTTAGAAGAAAACGGGTGGGGCAACAGAAAAAAATCCTGATTTAGGACTGCGGAGCGAGTGGATCGTTGAATGGAGTCGTTGAATGGAGCGTCGAATGAGACGTCGAATGGGGTCATTTGCGTTTTCGCTAAGCTGCATCGTCCTGGTCCGTCCCTCGCGTCGGGCTAACAAGGGCGATTTTTTGTCTTGTGTCTTAACACCTCTCCGTCATGGCTGCAGCATGAACATACAAGATTCTGCATTTTGTTCTTATAGATTGGTGTATTACTCCATGCTGCCATGGATGCATACGGGTATATAAAGTCGTTAAAATAAAATCGTCATCCACGAACCTCCTTCAGGCTCGTGGCTAAAGGCCATTGAAACTCCAGCACCGGCCTGCTGCTCCGTATAACGACATGATGCCCTCGCTCAATAGAGTATCATTTGAAAAGACGCTTTCTCGTCCGCGTCGAGAACCTCTCCACTCCACTTCCCTGCTGCGCATGCCACAGCTGCTGCACGCCCACTCCATAGCTCTCTCCGCATATCTTGTATCGTCGCCAGGCTTCTCGAAGATGATCCGGCCGCATAGGACCTCGCCTGGCTTCTGGTTCTTCTGGCTCCTCGGCTCCATCATCAGCACCCGCGCCGTTTGCCGACGGTGGTGGCGACGGCAGGTCCGTCTGTTTCTCGCCCGCTGCGATCCATTCGCCTTGCACGTTACGTGCCGCCTGAATGAGTTCTCCGGCAAACAGCTTGGCCACAGCTTTGACGGCCGTGCTGACCATTTGCGGTACAGATTGCGATACTGTAGCATTAACGACCTAAGTGACGGCATGTAAGCAAAGAGGACAAACTAAGTAGGCATTATGAATGCGAAGGAGTAGCTTGTCTTACCCTTTTGACCACGGCGTCTGATAGTTTCGCTGCTCGCCAGAGTTCGTATCGATTGTACTGCTCGCTGTCAAAGGCTTCTACCAACATGGCCCGCAGTCTAATTTCCTCTTGCTTCTGCTCCTGAGTGCGAACAAGAGCATCCTCCAGCGCCATTTCCCCGTTTTCTTCATCGTCATCATCCTCCTCGGCCTCTTTCTCTCCGCCCCGGCCACCGACAGCAGTCGCCGCTTTCCCACCAGCCAAGCTAGGGGCTCGCTCAGCTGCGTCTTCGGCCTTGGCGTTCTTCAATTTGCGACCTCTCTTCTTCTTGGGCGCTCCGCTGACAGCAGCACTAGCAACACTGCCACTAACGATTGATGTTGCGTCGACTGAGGGTGAGCGAGCGTAGGGAGATAGAACGGCTTCCTGTGGCGGGAAGGACGTCTGGCGCAGAGGATGGGCGGGCCCAGATTGGGATAGACTGGAGTGTTTCCTTCGCTTGCTGGAAGACTTGGCATCGAGGGTAGAGCCTCGGCGTTTGTTGGGCAGTTGTGCGGGGGAAGAGTTGGGCGGCGATGTGGCCAGCGGCGAGGTCGCATACGGTGGCGATGCCATGTCGATTGTGATGCGCCTGTCCTGTGAGTGCGGATCGGCCAAAGTCTTCAGTAAGATATTGCGAGGTGTCTCACGGCGCCAGAGCACAGTTAGAAGGTGAAGAACAGCAGAGCGGGTGCAAGGTGGGAAGGTCGACGATGCACTTCGAGAAAGTGTTACGAGTTGACGTTTCTGAAACCACAGTTTTGAGTCTTGACGCGCATCTTGCTGACGACGTGCCGCATTTGTCCATTGCCAGGTCACATGACCGAAGCAGAGATGGTGCAGATGCGCCCCACGCGTCCCGCAGTGTTCCTTGGTGCGAATCGCAATTCGCGATGCACTTTGACACACTCTGCCTGCACGACCACCAGCGCGGGTTGTCGCACATGGCCATCGGCAGTTCACGATGTCAGGCCGCTGCCTCGTGCAGCATTCTCTACTCTTGACATCCCGTCGTGACATTTTTTTCCCGAAGACCATCGCTATAGCCGCCAATTGATGATCCTACATGTGCGCTGGCGAACATTCCCGTAGATCAACGAACTGGCGCGGAAATGCCTCCACCACCGGACAAGGGATCACCCCACTTGTAGTATGTAATATGTACAATGTAGTTTGCGATTCCGGTTGTGCTCCCCGCCGACGTCGCCTGTTGTCTTCAAATGAAGCTAGGTACCTACCTTTTCTTCAACCTCCCCTGGCCTCTATTCGCCCGTTCGGTCTATTCTCACAATCGCATACATATATACGCTTCCTCTTCGTTGCAAATGGTATATAAAGGCCGTCCAGCCGTGCCTCAGCTCTTCGACAAAACAAACTCCCCGCCGACCTCGTTCACCTCCTTCCTTTTTTCAAGCCCTCCCCGCCATGGCGCAACGCGCCGATTCCGACGATGTCGAGCCGAGGCCGAGCCAGGACACCGCCAGCGTTTCCGGCTCGTCAACGAGCGATAAAGCGACTCTAAGACAAAGCCGCAGCCGTAGTCACAAGAACAAGAAGAACGGCTCGCATGCCCGAGACGAGGCTCAGTCCAACGACGCCAATCACAGTCACTCGAGTGCCCGAGACAAGAGACGTCACAGCAACAGCCTTAGCAAGGCTGCGCGCGATCCTCGAGACGAGCCGCCAAACAAAAAGAGAGCGGCTGCCACGGGAAGCACCGAGATTGTACGATCGCCGAGTCCAATCATTGACTTTGAAGGCCTAAGCAGACCCAGTACGTACACACTCTCTGTCTTTCCCTCCGCAATTCTCCTAATTAATACCTTACTAGGCCTTGGTACTCGGGAACGACAAGAAGAAACGCCAGAACAAGCCGCTTTGCGTATGGAGAAGATGCGCGGTGCCGTCCGAACACTACTCGAATGCGTTGGCGAGGACCCTGATCGAGAAGGTCTCCTCGATACGCCGTCACGATACGCCAAGGCCCTGATGTTCCTGACCAGTGGCTACCAGGTCGACGTCAAAGAGACTATCAACAATGCCCTGTTCAACGAATCACACAATGAGCTCATCATTGTCAAGAACATTGAGATCCATTCCCTCTGTGAACATCATTTAGTTCCCTTTATTGGCAAGGTTAGTCAGTCCCTGCTCCCGAAAACGAGCAGTATGATTTCAGGGCACCGTATCACCATACTATCTTGGCACCCGATGCACCATTGCACCAAGTTCCATGAAACCCGATCACAGTTTCACCATAAACCACAATATGACACCAGAACACCATGACAGGTCATCTTGCCATGACAGCATGGCACACCGCCATTTCTCCATCCACTAACACATACCTATTCCAGATGCACATCGGCTACATCCCCCACAACACCGTCATCGGCCTCTCCAAACTCCCCCGCATCGCCGAAATGTACGCCCGTCGCCTCCAAATCCAAGAACGCCTCACCAAAGAAGTCGCCAATGCCGTCCGCGAGATCCTCAAACCCCGCGGCGTCGCCGTCGTCATGGAATCCAGCCACCTCTGCATGGTCATGCGCGGCGTCGAACAAACCGCCACCTCAACCATCACCAGCTGCATGCTCGGCTGTTTTGAGCGCTCAAGCAAGACTCGTGCTGAGTTTCTAAGCCTCGTTGGCTTGAATAAAGCGTCGTGAGCTGAGAAAGTAGCTACGTAGCTACATCTTCTCTTGTGCTCTGCTCATCTTACCCCCCTCCTTTTATTTTATTTTATTTGCACGCTCGTACATAGTTCGTTCCAGGCCTTGTACATGTTCCACCTTGATTTTTTTTTAATCTCTTTGGGCCCTTCAACTGGGTATATTACACTACAATCGGCGTCAAATAGGGTCTTTTTTTTTTCAACATGGGATACGGTCTACGAATGGGCATTTTAGTCTGAGATGAAAAAGGCCATGCATTCAACAACAATTGCCAGTTTTGTGCGCGTAACAGAATACACAGATCGTCTAGGACCGTTGCTCTCTACATCGTACTTACTGTTTTCTTTTTACCTTTTTTTCTTTGTTTTTAGTCTATTGTTTTTCGTCTATTTGTTCCGGGGACTTGTGTCAACATGTTTCATCAACATGTATCGTCCGGCTACCTGTGTCGGCTATTTGACCATCTACTTGTTCATTTGTTCTTCTTGATAAGTATTCTCCTATCATGTTGAGACTACAATAACGTCTAAACATGACATACATACCGTACGTATCCGTATGGCTTAGATAGGTAGACCTACCGGGCGCCACGCCCTCTTGCCCAGAAAGAAAGGCAGCTAGAAATACGGAGGCACATTGGCCATTCTACCACATGTAACTGCCAGCTTCAAGCCATCAATGACGGATACGATTTGAGAAGTGTCAATTCTTTTCGGCCAGAGTTCACCAAGTACACTAGGCAAGCCACATTCCAAGAACAATACGATACAAAAACGCACGCGGCACGACACATCACAAGACCGATACACGATGCAAACCATGTACTGCAACATCCCAACTACATGACAGAATCATTAATCCACACATTACTATAAACACTCGCATCGTACAATACGGGATATTCTCGGGTACGACCCAACATGATGGCCCCAGATTGGTTGAACCCCGCTCGACAAGTTTATGCAGCATGACCCAACAATGATGCAAAGTTCCGTCTCTTCTTTCTTCATCTTCCCCCTTTCTTCTTCTTCTTCTTCTCTTCTAAACCATAAGAATGACAGACACCATCAGCGATTCCCCTCAGCAAGGATCGTCGCACTAGTACCTGGTCTTACCTCTCGCTCATGACCTGCGTAACTGCTGCTTTCTATCCGCTAATCAATATAAATCAGCCGTGGCCCCATTGTCCGTCCTGCTGTAGTAGTGAGACATGCGAAACTTGTAAACAAAAAGGAACCCTCCCATGTTGATGCCGCCTCCAGATGCATGACCATCTGCTCAGACATTGAAAAAAAAAAGTCAAGTGCCGTGAGACCGGGCATCATTCATTTCAAGAGATGAAGAACAACGAAAGAGAATAAGAGGAGAACAAATAGGAAAACGGGCAAAAGGCAAACTCCATATTCCCAACATTTCTCTGTGGCCCGAAACTTATCCTTGACCGCAATGTTGGACATGCATTTTCGTACAAACCACCCCATTTGAATTGAACCTGCCCCCCCCCGGCAACACCGCATATGCGTTGATGATCGAAACGCCATCGAAGAAAGCACAAAAGTTTAAGAGCGAAAGACAGAAAAAGAATACCCAAGGACACGGCTCGCTTCAGCTGACTCGTCTCAGTTGACTGATTGAACAATAAAGAACTGACCGATTCGGCTATTCGCCGTCTATCATGGCATCAAGCGCGTTTCTCTCGCTGTCAAAGAAATCTGCTGTCACGGCTTGCTGAGCTTCTACCGTGTTGCCATGCCTAGCATGGCTCTTGCGGTCTTCTTCGTCGTCCTGATTGGTCATGTCCTTGAACATCTGTTCGACGTTGCCATCTTCCCGGTTTGTGTCCTCGCCACCATCTCCTGATGAGACGGAATGGCGGGTGTTGCCAAGAGAACACCGTTGTGATCGCGACCCCCAGACGTCCGGACCCCAGATCGATTCAGCGTGTCTGCGACCGGTCTCTGTACGTGCAAGGATCTCGAGAGCCTTACTCTTTCCAGCCTCGGAGTTCAGATCGACACCGTCCTCCATGTCCTGAAGCAGCCGATCCTCTAGCGTCAGGGAGGGTCTGTTCCCAAACAACGATCCCGCGGGGTCGAGGAAGCTGGGGTGAATATTGCAACTTGCATCTGATGACGTCGCCTTGGCTTGATCACCATCCACGGAGTCACTACCCCTTTTTCCATGTCTCCGATGGGAAACTGAATACTCGTTATTGCCAGGTCTCTGCCCATGCGTGGATGCATCGCCATAGGGGCCGCTACCAGATGATGGCGGCATCAACGGTATGGTTTGACGCCGTGCCTCCGCCGCCGCTGCCGCCGCCGCCATGGCCTCCGCATTAGCGGCTTTGCGACGAAGGCTATTGGCCTTGCCCTTTGCGTGCTCGGGCAAATCGTCAGGGTTGTCCACCCCATACTCGGCCAACATTTTTTGCAGCTTCGTGGGCCGCGGCTTACGGGTGCTGAGCGACACTTCGAGAATGGGGGGCGGAACAGGAGCAACTGGGCACCATTTGTGTAATTCCTGTCGAAAGAAGTTGGTTTCCTGCGACAGCAAGACTTCGGCACCTTCGAGCTTTCGGAGGTAAAACCGTTGCGTCTCAATCTCAGCTTCCGTGGAGACAAGAGGGTTGCAATATCGGACAATGCGGTCCCGGAACGTCTGCGCATTGTCAATGATATTGTTGAGCACCTCTTCCTCTTCTGGCTGGAATGGTAATTGGTGCATCTCGTCAGCGAGAGACATGAGATCCTCGAGCTTCGGGCGCGCTGCATCTCGGGGAATTTTCTCTCGATAATCGCAGATAGGGCAAGTGTACTTGTCGTCTTCCTTAACCTTGCCTCTGGCAATCTTCAAACACTTGTAATGATACCTGAAAGATGAAACACTTGGTCAGATAATTTGAGGCTTCAGAACATGCCCATTCAATTGGGCTCGCAGGCAAGCAACTTACCATTCATGACACAGCTCACACTCAATCATCATGCCAGCTTCAATCTTCCTACATATGCAGAACACCTGCCGCGAACGATCCCCGAAGCGGGCAGCCCCCTGTTCTGGAGTGACTTCGCGTGATACTGGCTCTGCTGGAAGGCGCGGTGTGTCATTGTCGACATCGAAACAGTCTGCATTACGCTCCAAGACATATTCGAGGTGGCTCTTGAGAATATGCAGCGGCGCATTGGATTTCCCAAACAGCTTCTTTCCCTTCCGCATCCAATCCTCGTGCCGCTTGCGTTCATTCTCCAAATCGAGCGTGCCATTGGGTTTCGAGTTCAGATCCTCCAAGTTCCGTATGACGTCTACTACCTCGACGTACTTGGGGCGATTTCGGAAGCTCTTATCGCGACATCGATGCGTGATCTCCAAGATTTGTCGATGGGCTTCCCGCTGTTTGTGGAGGATACGATCAACCTGGGCCAGTGTATCCTGAGACACAGGAAGGGCATTCACATGGACCTGATTGGACAGCGCCTCAAGTTGAGGATAATGGACAACCTCGGCTGTGATGAGTTGCTGGGCTTTAATTTCCCAGGTCTCTCCTGCTTGCAACTGATCACGGTAGAACGTCAAATGATCATTGTAGGGCGGGATCTCTAGCCGTTGGCCGTCCTCAATAATGTCTCTTACATCTTGCAACGAGAGAACGACCCCCCTGTTGGTTCGGGCTTTGGCGTTCCATCGCGTTTGCTCCAAGACTTTCGAGAGACGTTCGATTTCAGGCGTGTCCACATTGAAACTTCTTCCCTCCTCCAGAAGTTCTTCAATTGTTTCCATGGGAATCGCGATTGTGTTTTCGAGCACTCGGGCGGCATTCACCTGGAACTCTTTGATGGCCGCTGCTCGTTCCCGCAGCTGCGCAATCTCGGGGCAGTCGAATCCTATATGCTCAGCATCCCGAAGCAGTCGATGAATATTGCTAACATGGCGTGCTTCGCGTTCTTTCTGTTCTTGACAGGCGTTGCCGATCGATTTGCGCATACCGCTTTGCCATGCCTTCTCGTTCTTGCGTCGATTTTGCTGTTTGCGGACAGTGTAGTTGGTCGCTTCCTCAACCCAGTCGTTGCAACGGTCGACAAATTCTTTAAGTATGGGCAGCGAGGGTAGTTCAGAGGGAATGCGTTCACCTTCGTGAAGAATAGCTCGAAGACATTTTAGTGACGGAGTTGTTTCTTCAACAAGCATTTTGGCGTACTTTTCTTCCCACACTTCCGGCATCCGCGCCTTCTCAATCACCTTCTCATACGTAGCGGCCAGTGACTCGTCCGGAACTCTATATATGAGAGTGTGGCCCTCGCCTCCGAATCGCTTCTCCTCCGTTGCATTGCAGCACGCGTGATATCCGGCGTGAGCGATACAAAGAGTTTTGCCGCTATGCTCACACTTGAATCGGGACAAGTATGCAAAGGTTTTGCAGTAGGTACAGCACTGCTCATCTTCATCCAGACCGCCCTCTTCTTCACGCTTGAATGTCAGGGCGCAACTCTCCCCTCCAGATTCGTCGATGGGGCATCTGTGAGAGGAAGAAGCCTTGTGTTTGGCTATGAAGTCGGCTCTTTGTGACAATTCACGCTTTCGAATGCGCTCTAATGCCGGGCCGAGCCACTTGGCTGTCTGTATACTTACTCCTGTCGCCGCTCCACCTTCAGCAGCTGTCCATAGAAGCTCGTCGTGTGAGAAACAGGGTTGCCTTCGAAATGCCTGCAGCCTTTCTACCCCGGCCAAGCCATATGGTTCCCAATTGTAAGGGGCAAAGTTGACAGCTTCGTTGAAGTTAAACCCATGATTGAAGCCTGCGTGGTAAGCCTGGGGGAAAGTGACGACAAATTGTCCCGCTCGTTGGTCCAAGGCATATACCCTGACGCCAGCCTTTTGGAGCTGCTCTGGGGTAAGAAGAGTCACCAGCTGGAACAGGAGATCTGGCTGGGTCTCAAACAACTCAGGCACTGCTTCCTTCATGGCGGCCTCGAACTTTTCTGCGTCCTCACCTGGGATACCATACCAAGTCTTGGTGGCCCCGAAATGCTGGTAATTGGCGGAATAAGCATAATGGTCCTCGTTGTGCCAACAAAATGTGGAGAAGATCATGCCGACATATACCCAAGGTACCGTCATACCGGAGATGTCTGACTTAATATGTCGGAATAGACTCTCAGGATGAAGAGGCAGAACATTCAAGTTCCAGGGATCTGAAGCATATGAATTGTTGGGGTGTCTCTCCATCGTGGGAAAGCCTGATCCATGCGTGGTGCAATGAATATCGGCACCATACTCCACCTCAACCGTCTCTTCCAAATCTGCCACTAGTCGCCAGAACTCGGTCTCTACATCTTCCTCGGTGACTGGCCGATGACAGTTGAGAGCGTGATCGAAAGGCATTTTTTTCTCAAAGTACCCCTGCTTAAAGTCATTTGCTTTTTGCTGAAACTGCTTCAAAGAGTACAAACCACCTTCTTCGAATCCGAACTGGCCGTCACCCACCAAGCATCGTGGGCAGTTCCACTCAGCTTCGGGCTTACGTTTGAGTGGGGGATCTAGACACGGTCCGTGAAACGAGTTGTCGCATGTTTCACAAACTAGCAGAGCGCCACTCTCCTCTCCACGACCACAATTCTCGCACCGTTCGCCAGGAACGTCTGGTTCGTCCTTGGGTATTCGAGGTGCTGAGGGGCGGAAAGGAGTCATGTGAGAACCGGCGACCGTAGGCACAGGCTCCCTTTTGAGACGTTTGCTACGTCTGCTGTGGCCCTCGGCGTCTTCCTTGTCGGTGTCTGCATCTGGCCTTGCCGAGTCGGGGGCTTCGACTCCACGTTGATACTTTGCGGCCACGCAACCCTGGTTCAGACCATCGATGCGTGTGTCCGGGGTATTGTGAGCAGAGGTTGCCGAGCTGGGAACTCTCTTGCCTTCGGGCGTGAAGCTCCTACTGTCGATTTGGCTCGGCTTAGACGAGTAGTTGACCGCAGTGAAGCAGCCGATATTGATAGCCCTGAAGCCCCCAGAGGGTGCTGGTGTAGGCACAGCCACAGGCACGGGGGGGGCATCGAGCATTGGCGTGTCACGGTCGACCTCGCGTTTCAATCCGTTCAGATTATTCTGTAGAGACTCGGACGCTCGAATGATCGGGGAGTCACCCTTCAGGCTCGTGGGCGTGTTCACATGGGATTTCCTGATAGGTGTTTGTGCCGGACTGGGGGTCAAAGGCCCACCGTACTCTTGCTCCAGTTGGTGATGGACACCAGGTTTCGCAAGACGCAAGTATTCCTCATAAGGGCATAGCCATCGCTGGTACGAATTCTTCAGAGATGTGGAGAGGGACGACATAATTTTGCCGCTATAGCCGAGATCGCGGCCAATTTCTGCCCATTTCTTCAGCTTGCAGACTTTGTCGAAGCCGCCACGGGATTCAACTGCCTTTTTCAGACGATAAAGATCCAGAGGCTTCTTGTCCACATACGGCAATCGATGTAAATTGCTGCCCTGCTGCTTGTGAAATTTGAGCAATCCATCGAGGTACGTCAGATTCGCACGAGTACCTATTTTGTCAGCCAGGTTTGTTTACTGAGCGTAGAGAAACAGGTCAAAACTGGAAAAAGTCAACGACTTTGGCGAAAAACTCACTTCCTTCTACAGAATTTAGCTCTTGTTTTCGGGTTCGGAAATGGAATTTCTGCCAGTGAAAACGTCAGCACTCTAGTTCCTTGGCAAAGTTGTACGAAAAGCAGGGAGTCCGCATAGGTGCACCTCTGTATCTATGGCAAAGTCTGGGTTCCACGAATCGGGCGGGATTATCTTGCATATGCCATACTGAGAGGCTTCAGGTGTGATTTTCTTCATATACTCCAACGGATCTTGCCATTCCTCTTCGGTGGGCCGATACGTCAGCGCTTCGGAGATGCCATGTGGCCTCGACTTCTTCTTCGGGGGTTCGCGTGCGGCCGTTGGCTGACCACGACGTTCAACTGAGGTAAGGTCTAGTGCCGTGCTGCTCATGGCACTGAGCGGTATTGACGTGTTGACGGGGTGATAGCCGTTTGTGTTGAGTTTGCGCTTAGGCCGCGAGGGCATTTGGGTGGACGATCCGACGGCGGGTGAGTTGCGCGAGCTCACGTTGGCACTACTACCGCCCGGATTTGTCATCGTGACTACGGGCATCGATGCGGTCGCTGGTGATAAAGTTTGAAAAAAGCAGGCCTTGTATAGTTGTGCGCACGAGGTCGGTAACTCGTCGTCTCAGAGAGCGAAATGCTACGTGGATCGAGCGCTCGGTACAGCAAATTGACAGCCGGAGGACAAGGATGATGTCGAGAGCACAGAGTGATTGAGGTGCCTTATGGGTGATGGGCTGCGCGCATTGTAGCGATTAATGACACCGTCGCTGGAGGCGTATCGACACTCACTTCAGGCATATAACCAGCGAAAGCGGAATCGACGGCGTCGTGTAAGAGGTTGAGGGCAACCAGGCAAGATTTCAGTCGACTGAGGCGAAACAAAGCCTTGTTTTCGAGCGAAACTGCTCAAATGATAAGCCTGGCGGTCGAGAGGAGCATGAGTGAATTAGGAGGGGAAAAACCCAAGAGGCCAAAACCAGGTATATGACGACCTGTTGGTCGCCCTTGCACTAACATGGAATAACTCACCGATTAGTAAAATTAGTATGCAGGTAACGAGGACTGCATTCACTGCATCCGATGGAACAATTAAGCCAGTACAGCAAGCGCAGAGCGAAGCAACGACTTGGCGACTGTAGTAAGAAAAAGGACACAGACTTCTGTGAGTGGTGCTGATCGTGGGCAGATGTTGTGCAGACAAGTCATGAATGGATGGGGTCGCAGTTGCAAATGTGAGGTGAGAAGAAAAGGGCAGCAGGGGGATTCCACTTTGCGGACTGGGACTGGGGCTGGGAGCCTGGACTGCGCTCTTGCCCCGGGGCCGGGTGCGAGCGAACAAACTCGAGGGGGAAAGAGCGATTGCACGCAACCCCATCTTCTTGCTACTGATTCGGCACGACCCCGTCACTAGTACTCCATAAAGCTTCTGCTGCACGCGGTAAATTAAGTATCACTACTTGGCACGAGCTTCTATGCATGTGCACAAGCGGGTCCCGCCGGAGGAATTGGCGGACCCCACTCCTATGGACCTCTTGGGGCGACGAGAGCGGCGATTCTCCAGAGTTCAACCACCACATGGCGTCTCGTCACTCTCATCACTCTTGTGTGTGAGCAATACGTCGTTCGTGTCTCTGGCTTGGTGGTGTGGCTGCCGCGTTCATACCTACTCTCATCACATGCGCCGTAACAAATGCGCCACGGCTTACCATCTTGTAGCCATTGAATTGCAGGACGAGGGAAGTTGCTGGAGTTGTTCTGGTGTGCAGATGCTCTGTCGCACGGCCGGCCTCTTGGCTCCGGGATTGGGAGGCATTGGTCGCACGATACCAGCGCCCATTGCAGCGTAGCCTTACCACATCACAAACCTTCTTTATACGCCACAGCTTGGTCTGGCCACTTTGACCCTTCGTATGACGTACAAACGCATGCAATTTACTTTTTCCCTTGTATTTCAATTCTCTCTACATATTTTCCATGCTAGGGAATTGGGACAATGCAAACAATTATATGCTACCCCAGACTCATGTGCCATCCAGCCTCTCCCCAGCTGGGCCAGCCATCGCAGATTCGCAGCGCCTTATGCGTGTGCGTGCCATCAGAAATGTCTCGGTCGCACACTGGAATGCTCCTCTCAGCAACGCAGCTTTACATACATGGCCTCGACTGCCGGGCTCGACGGCTGTGATGGACTTGGGCCATTCGCTTACATACTCTGACTTGTGCATTACTAACATAACTGGCTATGGGAGTAGTTATACAAAAAAGAAATTTGACACCCCTGAAACTTTCATTCGAGATCCTGCCGTGAAACGATGATGCATTGCTATGCTCAGCTCGTCTTTCCAGAGGCAGCTGCTTTCTTTTTGGCCCTTTTCGCCCTCTTGAGCACTTTGTCCACCTGGGCTTCGCCGCGGATCCGCAGACTCAACTCCTTCATCATGTCGCCCCATCGGATGTCGCCTCCGCAACTTGGACACGCACACTGAATGGGAATAACATGGCCGCTTCTGTCCCCGGATAGTGCATGCTGACTCCAGCAAACCAGGTGCCCCATGGCTTGGCAGCCATCGTTCGGGCACAGCGCATGGAAACCATTGTCCGATTCGAGGTCCTGAGCACAATGCACGCAACACCCTTGCTGCTCGAATTCGATAATGGAACGTGCCTTATCCAGATACTCGGCCATGGGCTGGTAGTCCACCGGAAGAGCGTGTATACCACGAACCAAAGTCTGACTAGGCACCTCATCAACAGCATCTGCGAAATCCGTCAGAACGCGCAGGCCTTGTCTCCTGGGCTCCTGTGCAGATTCCAGACGATGTTGCCAAGCTGCATAGGCATCTTTAGCAAGAAAGTGCACGTTCAACGGCAACCTCGCAAGGCTCGGCACCCCCGTCAGGACATGGATATTGGCCATTACGGATGCCAAGCTTGGGATCGGTCTCCTTGGCATCCTTGCTTTCTTTGTTGTCCTTGGGGACCCTTTTTTCGACATTGTCCTCCTAGGTGACCATCGCAGCGAAGTAGCTACACGAGACTCATCTGGTATGTGCAACGACACATGCGGATTGTTCAACGCCCACCTGGTCAAGACTTTCCATTTAGCAAAAACTTGTGCTGCGGCTTTCAAGCTATGGCTAAATGAGAGAGAAAAAGAGGGCAGAGGTAGACAATTAAAAGTTGAATGAAACCCAAAAAAAGGGAAAAGAAGTAGGGGTCCAGTCATACTCAAACTTCAGCGCGGCAATCATACTGGGGAACCCAGACACCAAAGTAATCATCTCCCATGGCCGCAAGCTGTAACGCGACGTGCGCCGTGCACCCCCCTTGAACTCCCCATTGTGCTGCTTTAAACGACGACGAGGATCTGGTGTTGAACCAATGTAGAGGGACGCTTGCCTGACCGTGGAGCGAAGTACGTATACTGTGTACAGCGCCGGCAGTGGTCTTATGATTTTTTCCATGCCTGCGCTTGTACTACGAAATTGCGTCGCATGCCATTGTCAAAGAGAAAACGCGACGCAGTAGAGCAGAAGTGCGACGTCAAGGTCGGATATTTGGATCGCGGTTGCGAATGTCGGGTTGTTTTTAAGAGACGCCGCGGCTGGCTTTTTGCCCCTGTTGATGCGTCCTGGATATTTGGGTTGTCTGCTGCTTCCCGGCTGAGGGACAAGCAGCTGTTGTTCAGCCAATGAACGGGCCGCCCCTTGGGTCCTTCGATCTGCATGTGACGTCGGGCCGAGTATTAGTACATAACTACTCCGTACATTAGGTACCTAGTTACCTCCTACGGGTCCTGACTCAGGTGCCGGTAGTCACGACTCACGATTCACGACTTCTCTGCTCTACGAAGTGGGCGCGGCATCGGAAGGTACACGGAATCAACTGGATATAAACGTCGATATGTTTTACAAACCCAAAACAAAGACAGACAGGCAAGTATTGAACAGAGTATCTATCCTGCCTCATTCGCCTCGTCGCCTAGACGCCTCACAACAAACCCTGTTTCTGCAAATCGTAGTACACCTTTTCGGGCATGACGTTGCCCTCGCCATCCTCCATCTGCACAACACTGCCCTCATCCATTTTGGACTGCTTCTTTTCCCTCTGAATCTTCTCCCACAGCCTCTGTGCCTCATCCATCTTCGTAATGTCCCTGAACAAGGTGGGATTGGTAATTCCCAGACACTTCAGGTTGTAGATGTGACGCGCCTCGTTGAAATGCTTCTCAAAGGCTCGCCGGCCCTTGTACACATAATTTCCGCAAATTTCACACGGGAATTCAACACCGAGGCCGTGCAGACGGTACAGCCAGAACGGGATGGGCTTGCCGTCCCACCCCAGCGGAACCTTGAGGGGGTTGTAGATCTTGTCGTCGTCGTCACCTTCGTCATCATCGTCGCCTTCCCCTACGTTCTCCCGCGGTAGATCCGACTCGTTGTAGAAATTCTCCAGTTCCTGCTCTCGCTCTCGTTTCGTCATGCCCTGTTTTCGTTCGACATTGACGCGGGTGTCGCTGCGCTCGGTGCTCATTGCGCCGACCAGTCGTTTGACTCGATACTCCCGTTCTGCCACAGCTCGCTCTTTGATTCTAGTAGCTGACACACCTCCAGTGGCGGATGTCCCTGATTCGGCAGCCGAATCTTGCTGTCGTTGCCGCCAGAGTTCCTCTGCCTTTTTGTGTTTTCGTCCCGGCAAGTGATTGTTGTACACGTTTTCGTTTTTGAACTCCTTCTCGCAGTATTTGCACCATTTAGCCTCAGGGCTGCTCGGCGTTGCTGCAGAATTACCATTCGTAGACGGCTCGGTCGCCCATCCCTCGATCTCGTTCTTCTCCCACAAGCTTCCGAATTCGTCGTCAAAGGACTGCAAGACTTTGTCTGTGTTTTCAAGAGGACGTGTTTTGCGCATGAAGTCTTCAAGGTAGTGTGCTAACTCGCCAACATAGTTGAAGTAGTGGTCTGTCAATTTCTCGGCTCGCTTGACTCCGCAGTAGGCTGGCGTGAAATTGTCAAAGTGCTCCAAGTATTGCAGGTATGTGTGGCGCTTGACATTAGGCAAGTTCAAATACGACTCGTAACAGGTATTCAAGTCAAAGAATCGGCCATAAGATTCTTCGCCGGAGAATATCGTGTCGACGACTGTCGCGACGAGACCAGGCGCATCTCCTGCCCTCCTCTGCTTGTATCTCTGCTCGGAGTTTTCTGCCTGCTCGTTGGGGTATTTGGCGTGGTGCTCGCGGATTTCGCCTAGCTGCTTGTAGAATAAATCAAATGGATCGCCAGTGCTCAGCTGTTGAAGTTCCGAGCCACGGGCTCCGTTGTCATCTTTATAGATGTTCAGTAGCTCGTTTGACTGGTTCTGAATCTGATCGAGTAGCTGAGCAATCTCATGGTCACGATTTAACCGATCTCGGATCTACAAATTCCGATTATTAGTCAACTGACATGGTGCGGTATGAAGAATGCAGCATAGGAGGCATACGTGTTTGGGCTCATCGCGAACACGATCCGCGATACCTTGCTCTAGACGCTCTAAATCCTCGTGAATGTGGCGCTGCTCCTCTAGAATGTACATAGTGCGACAGAGGAACCAAACGATGCGCAAGAATGTGGCGATGCAGGCGATATCGAGATTCAAATTTTCAGGTTTTGGCGGATTGAATTGGTAGTGCAGGAGAATGTGCAACGATGCGCGCCAACAGAGACAGCAGCCAAAAAAAGCTCCTGAAGCCGGTCGCGGCAACGCGACCAGTTCCGTTGTCCGATTTGGCGACTTGCGTTTGCCGATGTTAACCCGAGCCGTACAACCCACCCCAAACTTTTTAAACAAAGCTGTGTTGCGTTCACACCAACGCCGTTTGCGCTTCTCGACAATCTTCGAAATCAAGACGAAATCAACCAACTGACAAGATGGCTGAAGGTGCTGCGGGAATCAACCGCAAAGCGGACGAGAGGATGGAGTTCTCGACCTCGAGAGAAGTCACTGTGCATCCTACCTTCGAATCCATGTCATTGAAGGGTGAGTGATATGGCGATGCGAGGTCATTGTGCAACTTGAAAATCTAATTGCCCAGCTTAGAGAACCTTCTTCGAGGCATCTACGCATACGGTTACGAGTCTCCCTCAGCTGTCCAGTCTCGAGCCATTGTTCAGGTTTGCAAGGGACGTGATACCATTGCGCAGGCTCAGTCAGGTACCGGTAAAACAGCCACCTTTTCCATTAGCATGCTGCAGGTCATCGACACTGCGGTGCGAGAGACGCAAGCTCTGGTACTTTCACCTACTCGCGAACTGGCTACACAAATTCAGTCCGTCGTCATGGCACTCGGCGACTACATGAATGTGCAATGCCATGCCTGCATTGGAGGCACCAACGTCGGCGAGGATATCCGCAAGCTCGATTACGGGCAGCACATTGTCTCCGGCACCCCGGGACGTGTAGCCGACATGATTCGAAGACGACATCTGCGAACGCGACACATCAAGATGCTCGTGCTCGATGAAGCAGACGAACTGCTCAACAAGGGCTTCCGAGAGCAGATCTACGACGTCTATCGATATCTCCCTCCGGCGACTCAAGTCGTGGTCGTCAGCGCTACCCTTCCCTACGATGTCTTGGACATGACGACGAAATTTATGACGGATCCAGTTCGAATTCTCGTCAAGCGTGACGAGTTGACGCTCGAAGGTCTAAAGCAATACTTCATCGCCGTGGAGAAGGAGGACTGGAAGTTCGACACGCTGTGTGATTTATATGACACCTTAACTATTACTCAAGCTGTCATTTTCTGCAACACACGTCGCAAGGTCGATTGGCTCACCGACAAGATGCGCGAGGCCAACTTCACAGTGAGCAGCATGCACGGTGACATGCCTCAGAAGGAGCGAGATAGCATCATGCAGGACTTCCGACAGGGAAACAGCCGAGTCCTGATTTCGACTGATGTCTGGGCGCGTGGTATTGACGTGCAGCAAGTCAGTCTGGTCATCAACTACGATCTGCCAAGCAACCGTGAGAACTACATCCACCGCATCGGTCGAAGCGGTCGCTTTGGTCGCAAGGGTGTTGCCATCAACTTTGTCACCACCGAAGATGTTCGCATTTTGCGGGATATCGAGCGTACGTATTGTCTTATGCGCTGTTTTTTTTTTTTTTTTAAAAAAAAAGTGAATAGATGCTGACTCCTTTCTAGTGTACTACTCAACCCAGATTGATGAAATGCCTATGAACGTCGCCGATCTCATCGCCTAAGCACATTCCGTGGACAGAAATCTGCCAAGAAAAAGCAAGCCACGGAGATGCAATTGAAACACCACGTTCGTCTCCGCTTGTCGTCAGGGCTCCCGGAAGAGACTGACAAGGAGACGCGACACAAGGACTGTGTCGACAGCGTAAAGTGGAGGATTGGGCCTATCCGATGTACCAGGTTTGTGCACATCTTCCTACCACCTGCGTGATGTCCTGATCATTCAATAACCATGGTATCATAGTTTGACATGGGCGTCGTGTAATTCAATCAAGAACATCGAAAAGAGGTCGTGCTCCAGCTGCGATAGCGGGTCGATACTAGCACCAATCCGATGTAGGTAGACAAGGAACAGATCTGCCAATTTTACTAGAGAGGGCAAAAGCGCCCTATATTATCTAAAGTCACAGTCCAGCTTCGCACTTCGGGCGAAAACGGGGCCAGATCAACTTTTTACTACCAGCTTGACTAGGAATTTACTCCATGATTCGTCGCATTTGAAGTTTGCTTTTTCGTTGTTTTTCTGCACATGTGAAAACCTGAGGCTAGTGCTTGGAGCGACGTACCATTGTGTCACCTGGTAAATGTCATAGTAGCAGCGAAGTCAACTCAACGCTTCAGCAGCAATGTCCATCTTCCTGGGTGCAATCACGGTGTCTCACAACGAATGTGCGTCTGCTTGGTTGAACTGATTTTATCATCTTCTCTTGACGCCGATCCAGCGCCATCTTGTCTCTGGCTGGCCCCCTCATCCTCTAGTAGATAGGGACAGTGGGATTGCTCAAGCCGTTCATGCGCGTCACATATTCACAGCTAGCAACGGGCTTCCCATTGACATTAATCTCTGTACGTTGTCCTCATTCAGACAGGACGACTGCAGTATACCCGCCTCGTTGCAAATCAGGACCTGCCGAGCCTGAAGATCTTGTTCCAATCATTCAGCAGGACGGTGTGGTGTCGCTATTCTTGTTTGTCCTTGAGTAGGTGTGCGTTTTTAACATCAAGGTCGCAAATTGTACTCGAGAGGTCTCGACGTGCGTTGGTAAGTGGCAAGGCCATCTTAGTTTCGAGTCAGATATGCTAAGATAGAAAGCTACGGAAGTATGTCGCCACCGTCGTTTCTCGATGACTCTGAATGAAAGAAACGAACATGAAGAACGAGGATAAGAATAAGTTCTACTCTCCTTTTCCTCCCTGGTTAATTCAACGAAGGTAATTATGGGAGTCATGCAATTGTCATATGAAGCCATCACAAATCAATCTTTCTCCCCCCAGAATTTGTCGGTGTCCATGCAGCCAGCAGCACCTCTCTCTTACGTTCTCCGTGCCCAGATATACTCCATTGGTAACTCAGTTGGTGAACCTCCTTGCCCTCTAATAGGCACTACATAGCACAATAGCATTTTCATCACGGCTTGACGCAGCTTCTACTCCGTATAGCTGGACATGTAGGGAAAGGATACTGTGCGACTGAGTGGCTAGTAAGTTACCCTCCCTCTTTGTGCAAACCAAGAGCGTCCACAAGCGATACGCCATCTCGCAGTCCACCATCCGATGAGAAACAAAAGAGTATTGTGATCTTCAATCTATCTCATAGAGGTGAACAAAAATGACGTCTATCATGCCAATTGCCTACAGCCTGAGACTCTGTCCGTGCGACGAGGATAGGAGAAATGCACTCACGCAGTACCTAATGTAGGTAGTACATACGTAGTGGGCCATCTAGGTACTCTGTATGTAGGTACTCCGTACACGAAAAATATTACATACATACTTTTACATTGCCTCTTCTCATTGTGTTGCATCGGGATGGGGATCATTGCGTCATAGGAGGAGCCGTTGCATCGGAGGTGGAGGTACATATAAGCTTGGCTATGGCTATGGCTCGGGGGTTCCTCGCTTCTGACTTCAAACAAGGCAAGCCCATGGAAACTGGAAGCCATTTGAAACAACAGGGAGGAATTTGGAAAAGACGAGGGTGCAAAATTTTGTTCTATTCTCACGTTTCCACCTGCCTAGGTATTGTTTGATTAGGTAGGTATTGAGCGCACGGAGATACCCATGTAAGAAGAAAAGATGTTCCATCATCGGAGGTCTATGTCGCATTGATTGAGACCGCGCATCATTTAGATTATCAAAAGATCGCGCTCTGTATTTACATTAGCATTGAGCAACGTTTATCACTGCACAGGTATAGAGGTACACATAGCCATGGTGAAGCGGTTCCTGGCGATCGTCACTTCTCTGATTAAATCCGAAATCGACGACACAACGCCCAAGAGAGCACACAAGCTTGCGATTTATTCCTCAGGCCCTAAGCTTTAGCAGGCAGCATTGGCAAAAGCTGTGCAACAAGACTCGTCCCCGGACATGCGTAAATGCGTAAAATGGCCCATTTGATACCGACGATGAACTCTCTACCTATACCGGAAGGCACTTAACGCGCGGTGGGCGGGAGTGTTGTCAGTTGAGATCATTTGGCCGTGAGAGGTCAAGATGGTTGATGCTGCCACAAGGGAGGGCATTTAAGTTGGCCGATGGCGTCTTTTTGTCGTCATGATTTTCGTGTTCTTCAGGATTAAGGGTCTTACCCTGCGCACTCCTCATTCACTTGCATTTCCAGCACCATCGTGTAAAAGAACGACCGACCAATGAAGTAAAGACTCAGAGGGGGTTGTAACTTATCGGGGAACGGTGAATCCTGCCCATAGGTACCTAACGGAGTATACGGAGCACAATGATGGGCGAGGTATTTGGCCCCATGTCCGATGCGGGAAGGGCAACTAACTGATGGCCAGGGGCACCATCAATTCCACTAATGACAGGAGTCAGGGGCGCCATCTACATACTGTACATACATATTCCACAGGTGACAGCCTACATACAAGAGTCAGGGGCTGCAAATGTTCTCGCAAATGTGAGTTGATGAGATGACATTGAACAAGACGAAGGAAGCCCAGCTCCGACTTCAGCTTTTTTCGTCTGGTACCAGATGTGAAGATTATTGCCTCAAATTTGATTCGTCCAGAAGATCAGATCATGATCTCAACTCTACGAGTCAGTGCGCCGTTGGGGTACATACTCAGGGCACCAAACCCGTCCTCCCGACCGGTCGGGCGATCCACCCCATCAAAAGGATGAGATTCCGTACATCAATTAGGCTGTTATACGACCTCATTCGTAGTCGTTCTCTCCGTGCATAAATGCGTGCCGCAGACGAAGATGCTGGAGACCAAGCAATCTCGTCCACGATGCTGATGTGCTCCGTACATGGAACCCCAGCTCTTAGACCCGACACGGCCTATCTTAGGTAGACAAGGCATTCATTCGTCTTCGGCCTTTCGGACTCACGAGATGCCAGGTTTGATGATAGCCGGTAAAAGTCTGTGGCTTTGCCTCGTGTCCAAGGGAATCCAAACCTACGTCGGATGACAGAAACGGCATGCAGGCATTTTCAGTATCGTTCTTTTCGTTGGACCCAAATTCGACGGCAACAACACGGCTGTGCCTTGAGATGTGTTCGATGGCCTAGACTGCCAGAGCCTTTCAGCCCCGTCTGCGCCGTTGCGGGAGGATTTGAGGCCACGCCAGGCCGGCGTCATGCACCATGCGGCCCACGTTCAACTTTTCCCTGCAAAGGGTATGTAAGTATTACATATCCGAAGGGTGGCCTACCTACATAGTGTAGATTGTGCCAGCCTTACATGAAACCAGAAAGATGAAGCGGCGACATTGAAGTTGACCGAAGGCGCTGATGATGACATCTATTGCTTGTCTATCGTTTAATGCTGTATTATACCTCAATGTGGTCGGACTGGCCCGTGAAAGCATCTCTGATGGCAATACCAGGTCCAACACCAGAACGCGGGAAGGAGCGGCCCATCCCATGATCCCTTCCAAGTTCCAGGTGTCCGTCATGCGGATGGCAGCTGGCACTGGCAGAGTGGCAAAGCGGCTTGAAGTATTTTTTGACTGTTGTGACTGTTGTGACTTCTTGATCTCGCCAGCTCCTATTCGGGTACGTAGTATGGAAACAGACCACCTTTGCTGCTTGCTGATAGCATCAACATTGAAACCCTCGAAGCCCTGTTTGATGGCACATCGATTTTGCACGTGCAGCCTACGCCGTCTCCTCGTTTGGATCCACCGATCACAAAGCTACCTTCACTTCAGCTCACGGTTTCCATTGCTTAGGCACCCAAAATTCAAATTGCCTTCATGCCTGGCGCCAGGCACCTGCCATCTACTCCGTAGACCTGAATCTAGGTTCGACGGGGTATCGAAGTCGCTGCTGACTCGGCGACTTCAGAGACCAGGGATCGACGGCCGGCTAACCAGACGCAGATACATAGATAGCTACATGCACACAGCATTAGGACAATAGCCACAACACCACAGATTCCCGCGAGAATCATCGATGCAACCGCCTGCAAAGATCTTGTAGGCTCAGTGTCACGACTCACAGGTGAACCGAATCCGACCAAAAGGACAAGCGACGTGGCGTTGGTAGATTATCTCCACGCTCGACATCCCATCACCAATCGGGATTCAACGGCCAGGACCAATCTCTTTCATCCACGCCGCGGCGTTTCGTTCATCCAAATCAATCCCGCCATCTGCATCCGCCGTGGGGAACAAGCAACCCCAGCAAGGATCAGGAGAGCTTGGGATCCGACGATTCAACCACCGAGAGGGCCTAGTCCGACATACAGCCCCCGCAGGAGCCCCTGTCGTCGGACTGTGGTAGATGCTCGAGAGAGCTTGTCCCTCTTGAGACTCGAGACCTCGCGCGTCAGTGGTCAGTGGTCAGTGGTCAGTGGTCAGTGGTCAGTCACTCATGCCACTCATAAGGAATTGGCCTTGCTCTTCAGTGTCGGACTTGGATGGTGGCTGTTTTGTGTTTGGATCGAAATTGGAACAAACGCGATCCCGACTTCAAATCTATCTCTGTACACTGTACACGCAATTGAACTGCTTTGTCCAGTAGAGACAGACGTCAGCCAGCATTGCGGCATCATATCTCTACATTCTGGCTGAGGGCGCGCATCTCATTCATTTGCGGCTCACCCAGCCGAGAGAGTTCCTACCCGCACCCTGCCCTGCCCTGCGTGCCCCTCCTCGGCCACCTGCCGCCTGCGAGTGTGCCTGATTGACATCCAGCGAAACAGCCAACCACAATGCGTCTTTTTCATCGGAGAGACAAGACGCCCAAAGGGAACCGTACCATTACAACATCCCATTCAACAGCAAGCCTGAACTCAACATACAAAAAGTGCATCGGAAGCGGCGTCCCAGCTGGAAGTCTCTACACATCACAATCATCAATGTCGCCAGCCAAACTACCCAAGGTCGACCTTTCTCGGTCGCCGGATCCAGAACTTGACCCCGTTGGCTACCTTCGGAGTTTAGGGGCCGTGAGGGAAAGGAGCCGGATCATTCTTGAAAGGACAACGGAGAACCAACTGAACCATTTTGATGTTGATCTGAGCAAGCTGCCCGACGTCGTCAACTTTGTCGCTGGCTTAATCAAGGTATGGCAATTGGTCATTCCTCCATCTGGCTGAGCATGCGTCATTGTGTACTGTTGCCATGTGGTGTGATATGCATCGTCCTAAACCCCTCAGTATCTTGTAGACCTGATGTCCTGGACTCGAAGACTGTGCTTCTTTACGGGACGGGGAACACAGGTCCTTAATACTGACAATCATGATGTAGAGAGATTACGATGCTCCGTTTACTGCCATACCGGGCCATGGAAGGTACCAACATTTCTCCGTGGGTGGCCGTGATCGCATTGCCGATCTGTTATCGACTTGGCCGGACTCCGTTGATAACGAAGAGCGATGCCGTCGCTTGATTGATCTCTTCCTTGTCAGTGTGCTGTTAGATGCAGGTGCGGGCATGTCATGGAGATACAAAAGCAAGGAAAGTGGCAAGGTTTATCGAAGGTCGGAAGGTCTCGCAATTGCCAGCTTGGAAATGTTCAAAGAGGTCAGGGCGACGACAGCTACCTTTCTTTTTTTTTCTTCCCCCAAAAAAAAGGCTTTCACTAGCATTCTTGCTGACTGCCACAAAGGGTTTATTTTCCAGTAACTCTGGTAACAAATACCAGGTCGACAAAGGAGGGCTTGAAAAACTGACTCTCGAGAAACTCCAAGTCGGTCTTCAGTCCCGCCCTGACAACGAATTAGCTGGCCTAGAGGGCCGCACCGAACTTCTCATCAGGCTTTCTAGCGCACTGGCTTCCAGCGCTGATTACTTTGGTGCTGACGGTCGGCCAGGGAACATGACAGGTAAGCAATGAGATGACCAGGTAATGATTGTGCATGACGATAGGTGCTGATGCGACGAATAGATCATCTGCTATCGCATCCCTCGACGCAGGCATCATCGATGCTCATTGTTCCCCTTCCCGTTTTATGGGATGTTCTTATGGACGGCCTCGGGCCCATCTGGCCGGCGTCGCGTACCGCTCTAAACGGAGTGTCTTTAGGAGATGCATGGTCATGCCAGGCTATGCCTAACTTAGGAACAGCCTCATGGCAGTCTATTCTCCCTTTCCACAAGCTCACGCAGTGGCTCACATATTCCCTCATGCAACCGATGCAATCGCTGCTAAACATGCATTTCGCTGGGCAAGAGTTATTGACTGGACTGCCAGAGTACCGCAACGGTGGATTATTCGTAGACCTTGGCGTGCTGACCTTGAAGGCGGATGATATGAAGCGCGGGTTGCAACACTATGAAGACTACTGTATACGGCACGGTGGTAAAGCAGTTGAAGTCGCCCCAATGTTCGAGCCAGGCGATGACGTGATTGTTGAATGGCGAGGCGCAACTGTCGGTTTGCTTGACATGCTCTGCGTCGAAGTCAACAAGGCGCTGAAGACGGAGCTCGCCGGGAATGAAATGACACTGGCGCAGCTTCTGGAAGCAGGCAGCTGGAAGGTAAGCAATACATCAACCGTTTTGCTTGTGTCCGATGAGACTAATGTTGCTATAGGGAGGTCGCGAGATAGCTGAGATCAATCGCCCGAACACCAAGGAGCCGCCCATTCTGATTGAGAGTGATGGGACTGTATTTTAAGCGATGGTTAAGCGGTGGAAAGAAGTGGCTGGGCAATTGTGTTGATGGAGAGTGTGGATTTCCGCGCAGACTATAATGATGGACATGAATGACACGGTCGAGCATATCGCTTCCTCTAGTTTTTGTGACACACTTCAACATTTCCGATTGGCTTGTCATCACGATTCGTGATGGCGTGTATATACGTTCAATACATATTCTGACAAAGACAGTGACCACAATTGATGGCTTAGGCATATAGCTATAATGAAGGATAAATGCAGTCGGTGTCCCTTCCCTTTCCTGTGCTATCTCAGTCTCACTTTATTTCAACTCAATACAACTCTCCAAGTTGTCAGTCTCACTTTACTTCAGCGTATAGGCCCTTTGACCAATTGGAAGGGGACCCCCATCACAATACCCTACTTTCGAGCAATGGCTTCTGTTGACCACCAACCCTCCTCAAGAATACGACCACGAACAGAAAATCCGGAACTATCTTGTTTTCTTTTCCGAGACCGCTTTTTCATACAAAGGGGGGCGGGCATCTCCGCCCCAGAAGAGACTCTATTGTACAAAATTGCCTCAATCTCTTCATGCAAATGAGGTTGAATCCTGCCTCTCAAACCCCCTGAGTCCTCGCCCCCAAGCAATACATGACACATCTTACCTCATGAACTAGGCAGGTAATCGCCCACATACAGATGTGACGTAATATAAGTCCAACATCCAAAAAACAAAAGCGAAGCAAGGACTCAGAGTTCCCAAGCTCCGTCATCTATCGAATCTTCTTGGTTGAATTCGTGACAGAGGAGCCTCAACCTTCTCCGAGACATATCAATTCTATTTCTTAAATTTCTTTTCGAATTCTTCTCTCTCCTGCTGTTGACGCGTACTCTCGAGCTTCCGAGCAATTTCCTTGCGCTTCTGCTCCGCCTGTTCGCTCTTGGTCATGGCTGCCCTACCCGTCATAGTAGTCATCCAAGACGAGGCACCCTTCTTCATGTCGTCAATATTATCGGTCAGGCGTTCTCGGATGCTACCCTTATCGGATTTGTTCACGTTGAGGTTCATATCCGGGCTGCTGCTGCTGGAACGGGGACTCTGGTAGGTCGGCCCCGTGGTGATGGGAGCGAAGATGGATAGGGGTGGTAGGCCGACTTTGTGACGGATGACGGGGTGGTTGAGCAGGTAGGTAGTGATGACGGCGGTGAAGCCGACAGAGACGGCCATGAGATTGATTGCGGCGGAGAAGAAGGACGCGATAAGCAAGCCGAAGGCACCAAAGACGTATTTCATTGTATTCAAAAGTTTTTGCTGTGCCGCAGGGACGCTTTTGCTGGAGATCTGTAGTACGCAGTTGTGAGTGTTTGGTTTCTTTCTATTTCTTCTTCTCCTTTCCTTTCTTCTCCAACAGGAGTCTTGAGGGGGAATGTTGAGGGTAGGGAGCTGAAAGAGCAAGAAGAAAGAGTGGGAAAGGAAGACTTTCAACTCAGAGAGTGTAAAAAAACTAAAAAAAACTTCAACAAACTCACGCTTAGGGTCGCAATCATGAAGACTGTGCTGAGGGCAGGGAGAATGTAGTACGGATCCGCGACCGTCAAATCAGTAAACCACAGGAACCCGGCATTCTCTAGGGCCGGTACAGGAATATGCGTCATGCCGGTGACGATACGGAACAGGCCATAGGTAAAAGGAATCTGACCGAGCGACCAGAGAATACTCCAACTGCTGATTCCATACTCATTCTTGAGCAACGAGTTTATGAGCTGGCCTCTTTGACGCTTTTCCATGTCCCGAGTCCGAATGCTCTCCGTTATCAAGTTCTTGGCTTCCTCTGAGCGAGGATCCTTGCGCATCTCCTGCATTTTGGCGGAGAAGTGCATCGCGCGGACCTGCGGATAAAAAAAGAGGACTCGAAGCAGAACGGCCGTGGCTGCCATGGAAAGGCCCCAGGTGAGCCCAGTGTAGATATGGACGTGCTCCAGGGTCCATTGCATTATGGACGTGGGGCCCCAGCCGTAGTCAAGTCCCAGGACCTTCAGATACCCTATCTGCTCGGAAATGTTCAGTATGCTCTGCTCGGTGGATAAGTCGGATATTGAAGATAGGTCGGCCCCCATGGACGAGGATGCAAAGCTCTCGGCTGGGGGCGGCGGTAGAATATCGTCTGGTATGGGCTTGGGGTCGACTGGTCGGATGGTCTCTGGTGTTGACGCGGCTTCGTGGGAAGGTGCCGAAGTCGACAATGTGTTTTCCTCGGGGGTGGTCTTCTTGCCGTAGCCAAAGAGGGAGAATTGCCGTGATGATGCCACGCCGCCTAGCAGGACGGACCCGGTGACATTGCGCGCTCGGAACGGGGACGAGGTCGTTAAGCCGGACAATTGGCTCGATCGCAACGAACTGAACTGCCGGCCATGGCCAAGCCGATGCGACAGGGCACTGGCTGGGAGCTGCGTAAGAAACCTCGCGTTAGTTTTGGGGTGTACGACCAAATCATTAATGAAAGCAGGCAAGTACAAAAAAGCAGCAGGGACGAGGTATCCGACATACGATGCGTGAGCCCTGGAGCGGCGTCCGTAGCCCTATTGAGGGCCCGGAGCGCACAATTGCTCGGCTGGAAAGCATTGCGGCGCGGGTGATGGGGTGGAAAGGCGAGGCGAAGAGGAACGGCGAGCAGAGGAGTCCTTCTCCACGAGCAGTCCCGGTTCCAGTCCCGATTCCAGTTCCTGGTTTGAAGGTTCGCTGGACAAGTTTTTGGAGGATTGGACATCGGATGAACCCCGGGCGAATGGGGCCGCGGAGCGCGCAAGTTTTTATCGATAGCAAAAGAATTCCTTCCAACGTCCAACACAGGTGTCAGGTAGTTACCTAACTACCTATCGCGACAGTGACGTAACAAGCTCTCCATGCTCGGTCTGGGAATAACTTCGTTCGGGCTCCGGCTGGACATGTATCGCTGACTGCACTACGTTCGCATCTCTATTGGTGTGTAAATTCTGCAGTGATAACTCGTCAAGCTTAGTAGACGGATGACAGTTCGATGTTTCTCCAGCAAAGACCGCGACCGAGTCGGTCTCACTTGTCCGTTGAAGTGATGAAGTCTGTCACCAGCTATAGCCATACAGGATGTTAGATGAGGCAGGTGTCTTCTTTCTCTTGACTGCAGTGCGCCATGGCACGCACAACGCATGATTATCTCAGGAGTTAAGCATTCGGAACTTTTGGCCTGTCCATGGTTGAGTTCGTATGCTCGAAGATTCATACATATTCCAATGTAGCATGCTTGCACAGAAATACATTCAAATGATAGGCTATGGTCATGGGCCCCTCGGTGAGACTCTCACACTGTCCGAGATTCTCTGACTCTAAATGTTTAAATACACCAACTGCAAAACCCAGGTTCACACCATTTGTCCGTCTTTGAAGAAAAAAGGTCCTGAGGGTGAATTGTACAACGGCAGCGCCTTACCCCTCCAAACCCAAGCTCGAACCCCACGAAAACAGAAAACGAAAAAAGAGCCAACTGGAAACGCCGTGTTTTTATTGTAGGCGCTCGATTATGCGTATAGCTTCCAACGTTTATTCCAGACTTGCCAAGTCTTCCAGTGACGGTCCGGGGCGTTGGCGTCGCTCTTGGACTTCAATCCCGGGGCCAATCACGTGCGCTTGCCTTCGATTCGTGGGAAATACCTTTCATTATGGTGTTAGTTCACCATGCAACTTGATGTCAAGTATAAAACCAGTTCTCATAGACTTGAGAAGGCCTGTGAGGCAAGCCCGCGTACCTTGGTTCCTCCCCACCCGAATCGAAAAGCGGCCTCGTGAGCAAACAACTCTCCAAAACCGAGCATCATGCCATTGATGAACGGAAGCAACAGATTTATAGCCGCGCCTCGAAGTAGTGTCCATAGTGTGGGCGGCTGGTAGAGAATGACGGGCGAGCCAGATGATGGGGCCGACGTGGAGAGCTCCTCGCCAGGGGAGTATTGTTCGCTGTCGGAGTGCATCGTGATGCCGGACGCGGCGAGCTCGCTGGAGTGATCTTCGGCGGCCATGGTTCTCTGCAAGACAGGCCAGCTGCTGGAGCTTGCTGTGATGCAATATCTGGCGTACCGCGTAACGCGCAAGAGGGTTCGAGTTAATCAACGGCGGATGCTGCTGCGGTTCCCAGCTGTATGTAGCCTGTGACAAACCTGGGCGGCGGCCTGTAGTTAGGCTGTGACTCCGTGTACATAATGTTAGGTACCTCTAATCATTGGGCGACGGAGTACTCCGTACCTACGGTACCTATTGTCGGCGTTGACGACTCACGAGTGGCTGATGCATGAGAGCAGGTGGGGTCATGACGAGCTTCCCGCCGTTGGCAGTTGCCTGCTGCTCAGCTTGATGAGCTGGGGTTCATTACGGTGTCTGTCGACGACGCTGGTCATCCTTCCACTTCATCACATCATTCATCGTCTCACATATATCTCTTTCATTTTCTGTGAGATCGACTCCTGTGTATCGCCAACTTGACTTGCTCCACAGTCCGCCGTACTCGAAAGCCGGCAGAATGGCGCCAGTCGTTCCCTTTGGCGATGGCATGGGGCCCAGCAAGGAGGATCTGGTCCACGAGTTTGGCGTCAAGTGCAATGCGTCGCCAGAGCAGGTTGGCTTCATTGCCCGCTTTCTCGAGGTTGACAAAGACTGTATTGTACTAATCGACATACATAGGCACTGCATTATCTCGAAGCGTACGATTGGGACTTCCGGATGGCCTGTGATGAATTTTTACGAGATACCGACCGAGCAACCGCTCCCCCATCAAATCCACCCGAACAGATCCCCGGATATACCGCCGGATATATCCCTGAATACACTGGTCCTCGTACCCTCGACGGTCGGCCTGCTCCTCAATCGGAGTCATCCAGTAAAGCAAAAGGCCAATCGAAATCACGGCCTAAGAGAACTGGCGTCGCAACTCTTGGATCGCTGGGGGGGTCCCACTCCAACGATGACGGCAACGACGACAGTGACGAGACCGACCACGATGATGGCCGTGGGAACCTCTTCGCCGGGGGTGAGAAGTCTGGACTGGCAGTTCAGGATCCGAACCAACAAGAATCAGGTCCAAGAAAGATTATCAATGATATCCTGGCCAAGGCCAAAGCGTAAGAATCTCCCTACCTCCGAGGCCCTTTCTTGTCTCATGACGTACCAAGAAATTGGAATCGCTCAATGACTCATTGGGCTTTTTCAGTAATTCTTCACGCCCGGAACCTACAGCGCAACGCGCCGATGCGCCTGGTCCGTCTCGCTTCCACGGCACAGGCGTCACTCTTGGCGGAGAGGGCGTCGAGAGTCGTCCCATCCCAGGCCAAGCGGGTGCATCAACCGCGGCCAGTAGTCCGCAGGAGCGTCTCCTGCATATTTGGCGGGATGGTTTCAGCATTGACGACGGCGAGCTGCGCCGATTCGATGATCCCGCCAACCAAGCCGACCTACAAATGATTCGTTCGGGTCGAGCCCCGCTCCATCTTATGAACGTGGAGAGCGACCAGCCGGTCGATGTCAAGCTTCATCAGCACGACACGCCATACAAGCCTCCGCCAAAGAAGTACAAACCCTTCTCCGGGTCTGGCCAGCGCCTGGGAAGTATTGTGCCTGGTTTGGGAAGCTCCAGCTCGACTGCTGACCCCAGTGCAGCGGCTGCTGCCTCATCGTTATCAACAACACCAGCAACGGTCACAACCGCCGCCGCCGCCCACGAGCCAGCAACTGATCCTTTGCAGCCGACCATTATGATTAGGATCCAGATGCCAGACGGAACACGGCTTCCTGCTCGCTTCAACACCACCGATACGATTGAGGATATTTATAGATTCGTTCGAGGGGCGTCAACCGAGACCAGCAGCCGACCCTGGATATTAGCAACGACTTTTCCTAATAAGGAACACTCAGATCATAGCCTCATTTTGGCAGACGTGCCAGAGTTTAAAAGGGGGGGGACGGCGGTGGTCAAATGGGCGGCGTAAATTTTGGAATGACGCGAATGATCTTTCGGCTCGAGGGCTACGAATAGTCGTGACTCTTCGGTTGTGTGCAAGGCGGCTCGCAGTCTGTCGGACTGACCCCAGACACTCAATTGATTTATCTCGGTTGACCAAGTCGGGCAGTTGAGGAGCTGTTTTACCGAGTAGACTTTGCACGCCTCGCACACGTACCTATATATTCATTATACGTTGAACATGAATTAGACGCTCTGGTTATTCACAGTTTAAGACACTCTGGTATCACAGTCTGAGGCTTCACAGTTCGATGCACTCGGGTATTCACAGTTCAAGGCACTCGGATTGAGCACATTTCTAGTCTTTTCCGCACTTGTACAAAACCAGATGGTATCATTGTTCCGTGACTCCTAACCCAAAAATAAAGAAGTGCTCATATCAAAAAAAAGTTCGCATGTTCAAGAGAAAAATGGGGTTGTCGCCTGCTCAAAGTCTCAATATGTGGGATATGGAGCAGGCGTCGAGCCAGGGGCGTCCAAGAATTTGAAGTGCTCAATGGCAATTTTGCAGTTCAGCATGGCCGCATTGAACCGCGCTTCGCCCGGGGGCAGTACAACCATTAGATAGGTATTGATTGTGAACTTGAGGATAAAAAGGTTGAACCTCAGGCCGGCTTTATGCTCCATACGAATGAATTGCTCGGCATTCCTGGGTGTGCCTGTAAACCGCGAGATGCTCTGTTTGAAGTGCTTCATGATGTTGGACATGCGTTCGAGTCGATCTTCGGTAGGATTGCAACGACCTTCGGCCGACGTCCAAGACGACACGGCTAAAAAGGAGGTTCTCTCAAAGAGCAATAGTTCCTCTGCCTCAACCGCCGTGCCCAAGTTGGCCAGATTCCTCTCTATGATGTCCAAGTTCGGAATCAGGTCGTGGATGATAGACGCCCAGGCCTTGTACAAGCTCTGATCCCAGATGGACGTCGCAAACGGACTCAGCTCAATCCCACGCGCGTCTCCACCCACGGACCGTACGAAATCCCTGGTCCGCTGCCTGATGAGACTCACGCGGTCCTCGTACACATTCTCGCGGCACGACGGCACCACCAAATCCATCTTGTGCACCAAAATATAAATCTTGGCCGAGGCCGAGTATTGTAGCAGGGCCGACAGAATGGACATGTACGTGGCTAGGTCGCGATCCACGTCACGCGATTCTATATCGAAAACGTAGATGAGGACACCTACATTGGAGAAGACATGCACACGCTGCTGCGAGAGGTAATTCTCCATAAAAGCTTCTTGGCCGCCGCAGTCCCAGAGGTTGAGGGTGAGGTTGCCGAGGAACTTGACGTGCGAGAGGTCAATATCGATGGTTGCGCCACTGGGGAGAGCAATGCAATTAGATGCGCACACTTTAAACAGAGGACCGAAGAATATGAGGCAGTCTCAAAAAAAAAGTATAATCTGGGCTCAAAACGAAGGGGAAATCAAAAAAGGCAGCAATGCTTACAGCCGTCGCGTATCCCGAGCAATGTAGTTACTAAAGATGATGCTCCTCATGCTAGACTTCCCGCACCCGGACTTGCCCATCAGGAGGACCTTTTTCTTCTTGGGCTTCTTGATTTCGCTGCGCATGTCTGAGGCCTCGGCAGCGGCCGGCGGCTGGGCAGAGCGCGACGACATGATGGTGATACGCTGGTGTTGTTTCGAGTAAAGAAGGTGAGCCGAGCTGAGCTGTGATGAGGTGGCAGAATGGAGCAGGTGATTGTGACGTGACGTGGGGCAAGCTTGGGCGGTGAGGAAAAAACACTGGGGCTTCCTGTCAATCATCCGCAGCTGCGTACCCCATCTCGTGATGCGGCCACAATCAAGATCAAGGCGCGAGTTGCACCAGTAGACTCGGAGCATAAAATCCCCCAACTGCTTTGGAGATGATCTGAACTTGTTCACGATCGTTCGAGCTTTGGAAAGCAGGCTCTTCATGGGCTCCGAGGACTATTGACAAGTAGTTGGAGCCAATGGCTGTCGTATGTGTGAGGAATCGGATATCCCTACCGACCCGACCAAAAGGTCAGAACACTAAGCTGATGAGAACCAGTTTAGTGCGGGATATATAGGTACAGTGCAACGGACAGACCGGTTACGGGTGACCGTCACAGCATGGGACCGTGAAGATAATATGAGCCGTACGAGGATCTCTGTTCAACAGTCTCCAGAACGCAATCATTGTACTGCAAATGTGCGTCGTGATCGAATCCACACGGTTCAGGTTGTTCCCTAAGCGGCTCTGTTAGCAATTATTGGCAAAATAGCGTGCTTGGCCGCTGGTCTGCTGCTCCAATATTTGTATATTTATATGACTATACGGGCCAGGTCAGTGCCTTACTATGAACCATATAGCTACTAATTACTCCTCAGATGTAACACTCCTCAGATTTAACACTCCTCATATTCAACACTCCTCATATTCAACACTCCTCATATTCAACACTCCTCATATTCAACACTCCTCATATTCAACACTCCTCAGATGTAACACTCCTCAGATGTAACACATGATTACAAACACGCCACCTGCTTCGTAATAGGCGGCCTTTACCAAATATTCCCGCGAATACCCTCAACACCAAACCAGTCTGAAGGACTCGGCCTCTATGATCCAGACGGCCGTCATCGAGAGTGGATTCGCTTCCGCGACCAGGAGGGACGAGCATTTGTATTCGAAGGAAGTTGAGGTACATTTCAACAAAGCGGCCTACAATCATACGGATCTCCTCTGTGAGGAATCGGATATCCCTACCGACCCGACCAAAAGGTCAGAACACTAAGCTGGTAGGAATTCAGCTTAGTGCGGGATATATAGGTACATGCAAACAACGGACAGAGCAATTACGGGTAACCGTCACAGTACATAGAGCAAATTTGGTTCAACCAAAGAGAGTCCTGGTTGTTCTTCATAGCAGACTCTTCTGTAAACGTCGCAGAAAGAATATCATGGACGGTTCTCAGCTCAGTTCTCTGCGCCGTATAGTTATAGGTTCGCCAGTTGAAAATTGCCTTCACACTGGGGCCTGGGCTGAGCAACCTAGACAGACAAGTATGACACAAAAAGGGAACGACCAGGACGGGCAGCGGTATATAAGAGAACCAAGAAAAAAGAAAAAAGAAACGCTCTTTTGCATACATTCATCATGCGTCTTAGATATCAGAATACTCGTCAGTCACTTCGTCTCCTGAACCTCCACCGTACCCATCTCCTCATCCTCAAGCTCAGCCTTGAGCCCCTTCCCGGGCGACAACTCGCCCTCTACACCCGCAATAGTATGCTCGAATTCCCGCCCCCTCCTCTCCGGCCCAAACATGGTCGTAAACACAATCCCGAGGGCAATAATCGCAGTCGCAATCCCCATGACAGGCCCATACGCCTCCCTCACATGCCCATTCGGCAGTCTCACAAAGGTGCTCTCCGCAATCGCATTCACAATCTGCGCCGACGGCGAAGAAATCATATTCCCAAGCTGGTACGTCACGCCCGGGAACGTGGACCGAAACGCCGCGGGCGACAGCTCATTCAAGTGAATCGGAATGACCCCCCACGCGCCCTGCACAAAGAACTGCATCAGAAACCCCGTCGCGCTCAGGGCGTGCTCTCCCTGGGGCAGGATCCACGCTGGGATCATGATGCCGGACATGAGGGCCGCGCAGATGATGGTGCGGCGGCGGCCGAAGAATTGGGAGAGGTAGCCGATGATGGTGCCCCCTACGCAGGCGCCGGCTTTCATGAGGATGGATGCGCGGGAGGCGCCGTCGTTGTTGAGTTCTTTTTGGGTGAGCATGAAGGTTGTGTAGGAGTCTTGGGAGGTGTGGGAGTAGTAGTTGAACCAGGTCATGAGGATGGTGCAGTAGACGCAGAGTTTCCATTCCTTGGCGAGCATGGTCTTTGTTTCGCGCCAGAAGGCGCCAGGGCTGCCGCCGTTTTTGCTGCTTTGGGCTTTTGCGTCGAGGAATTGTTGGGATTCGGGAAAGAGGATCCGGATGAGGCCGATGGCGATGGAGATGGTGGCTGTGTGGGAGAAACGAGGGGGGGTCAGTTTCATGTTGTTGTAGCTTTGAGGGGGAGAGAGAGGGAGAGAGAGGGAGAGAGAGGGAGAGAGAGGGAGAGAGAGAGAGAGAGAGAGAGAGGTTCACGACATACCAGCAGCCCAAAAGACAGTCTTCCAGGTCTCGGTGCCACCTCCCACGCCGAGATTGGCACACGCGGCCAAGACATAGCCAAATGAATAGCCCTGCTGCAAAATCCCGGACATTAAGCCACGGGCATTGGGTCTGAACATGATGATTAGCACACGCTACGCTTGTCAAAAGTACAATATGTGTACGGAGACTCGAGAGAGAGAGAGGCACTTACGGGCACTGCTCGAGAGCCATGGCAATCGCATTACCATACACACCCCCCATAAACAACCCAAACAAGCTCCGCACAGCCAAGAACTGCGAAAACGTAGAACAATAGATAGTAGCAATCTGGAGAAGACCCAAGATCAACATATTGGCCACCATGGGCCACTTCCGACCCCATTTATCTCCCGCCAGACCAAACGCCGCCGCACCAAGAGAACGCAGCAGCAGCGTCAAGGTAATAGCACTAGTGATATCCGTCTTGGAACGGCCATAGTAGGTAGCCAATTTCTTGGTCTGGATGGACAGTGCGTGGAAGTCAAAGGCATCAGCTGTCCAGGACAAGAAGCCGACGGTGAAGAAGAGCCAGTTCTTGGCGGAGAGTTGGGCGAGGAGGCTGAAAGGGTTGATGAAGCGGTCGGGGTCACGCCATTCGCAGCGTGTTTCGCCGTATTCGTTGGAGAGGACGACTCGGCGGCGCCAGATGAAGAGGTCGCGGAAGGATTGGTGGGCTGTGGGAAGGATTCCTACGGCTAGAGGGTCGGCTGGCTCTGCTGTTTGTGAAGGCATTATTCGAGATGTGATGATGATTAGACACAAGAGGCGAGGGAGATGATATGATGTACGGCACTGGATTGCCGTGAGGAGAAGCCGCGGGTTTGTTTTCTACAGGTGGCCCGGAGCAGTGAAGCCACAGGTCTGACTGATTCTAGAGGCTTGCCGGTGTGACTTGTATCGAGAGGGTCGAGAGGGTCGAGAGGGTCGAGAGGGTCGAGAGGGTCGAGAGGGAATAGTGAGCTGGCATTGGCTTGGTTGGGTGTTACAGACACATGTCCTGACTTATATACATATAGAGTATTGTTATTTCTACCACCCCATATTCTTATTCATACCACCTACCCCACTTTTGCCCCATATTTTCTTCGGCGGACTCAATTTTTTTCTCCCGCCCCACACACCCACCCACCGGCCATCCCCCCTTCTCTTCCAACCTAAGTTCTCATGGCATTTTCGTGGGCACACATGTGGAGAGGGCACAAATCCAACAAATGTTGCA
>SRPP01000200.1:0-41600 GCA_018360055.1 Claviceps monticola
GAGAGAGAGAGAGGAGAGAGAGAGAGAGGAGAGAGAGAGAGAGGAGAGAGAGAGAGAGGAGAGAGAGAGAGAGGAGAGAGAGAGAGAGGAGAGAGAGAGAGGAGAGAGAGAGAGGAGAGAGAGAGAGAGAGAGAGAGAGAGAGAGAGAGAGATAAATATGAGACGAGATATGTCAAAGATGTGAAGATGAATGAAGAGGCGCAATGCGATGCGAGTGAGATTGTGTGGTGTGGTGTGGTATGGACCCAAAAGTTGGTCGAGGTGAGTGTGAGATCCAATTTTTCTGAAAATTTTCCCAAGAAAGAACCCTTCGATACGGGGATAGTCTGAAGCGAAAAGATAGTGAGAAAGAGACGGATAGATGGCTGAATATGTATGTATTCACTTGGTCCTTGACGCCTTTGCCAGAACTGTCTGCTTTAAATTAGAGTCAGGTACGGAGTTGACGTTGACGCACGGGGTGGGGGGGGGGGGGTAAGTTACCTGGTCTGCACCAAATGCAAAAGCAATGCAAAAGCAGCCTCATTGGCTGGCCGGCACGGCGTAGTGGGGCGAAGGCACCAAAGGCTCTGTGAAGGTAGAGGCCGTAGAAACTAGAAAGCCTCCGAAGAGTCAACTTCTCATGTACATAACTATGTACTCTTTCTAGTCGACTCTCATGTTGGCAAAAAAAAATATCACAGACGCGACTTCTTCCTGTCCAGATGCCCACATCAATTAGGTATGTCTGTTTCTAGTTCATGAAGACACTTCTCTTCCGGTCGAATACCACACTGATCACAACTACATCTGTTCAGTTCTGACTCCCAAACTCGTCAAAATTTGACTCTTCCTCTACAACTTTCTAAACTATTAAGATAATCATACTAAAGATATTCATGATGGTCATGCTGGCTCCACCATCGTCTCATCACTCTATGCCATGTACGCAAATGCTACCCTCCCCTCATCAACAAAACAAGAAGTTGCTCGCCCGTGCCAGCAATTAGACAAGATAATCCTCGTGAAACTCAATATAATGCTTTCAACACCAGTCGTCTAATGCAAACTCCCAGCTCTACAGAGCATGCAGTAAGAACAGAAAAACAGAAAACAAACAAACAGGTGGTCTAACGATCAGGCAAGACCAGCAGACTATGAGATCAAAATCAAGAGCAGACGCGACATCTAAGTGCGCACATCTATCCCGCTGCAACTTCTGTATGCATAGTCGCGCCGAGAAGTACTCAAAACTTCTCCATGAGGTTCTTCCGCACGGTCCACATGCGCGCCCTCTTGCCGTAGATAAACATGGGAATCGTAGTAATCTGAACCAAGAGCTGGATGATGCCCAGCCACATGTACACCGACTTGGGCCCGTCATCCACCATCCAGTGCGATACAAAGAGACTAAAGACGAGACCATGCAGAAGGTTCTTGGAAAAGTTGAGCGTGACAAGCGCCTCGCCTGCATACTGGCGGTAGCTGTCGACGCAAAAGGTAATGGCAGTTGTGGAGCCGAGAGCGCATCCAAACGAAAGTACGCCGAAGAAGAAGGTAGGGACCATCCAGTGGTCATGAATCTGTGCCGACCAGCCAAAGCCAATGAGCCCAATGCAGGTGGTGATGGTGATGGGAATGGCCATGACTAGTCGGAACTCGGGCTCGTACAGTCCACCGTTGCGGCGTGACATGGCGCGCACAATCACGTCGCTAATCTTGCCGGCAACGCCTGTGCCGAGCACGCCTCCGATAAAAGGCGAGATGTACACGAGACCGGTCTGCAGTGCGGTAAAGTTGTAGATTGTGGGGTCCCGGTAGATGATGGCCATTGTCTCCGAGATGACAATCAGCCATCCAATCGAGCACGCATACACTGCAGAGGACCACAAGACGGCAGGATACGAGAAGAGGATAAAGGGTCGGATCATAACCTTGAGCCATTGATCACTATTGAGGCGGCCGTGGAAAGGCTTCAGCTGCTGCACAAACGTTCGAGCGGGTTGGTGTCGCAGATTATGCGTATAGGCTCGGAACTTGGGCGGAGCGTTGAGTGCCGATGCCGACCATTTTTCAGTGTCCAGGTTGGGACCATTATTGACATCACTGCCCGTAGCACCTTGAAAGTACGGAGAATGCTCTTCTCCCTGCTGGGCCACATGTCTCTGAGAGCTGCTGGCCCGCGGCGAGTTCAGTGGACTGGTGGCATGAAGATCGGCATGTTCATCTGCTACGTAAACCAGAGGAACAGTCGTGTCCGAGAAGTAAGATGCGGTGTTGTTCGAGTTTTCCATTTTAGGGTTCTGTTCCATCGAAGGCGACACGACAATCGAAGGCGTCGCGCCAGGTGCGCTCAGTGTGTCCGTCTTTTCGGCTGTAGCTCCGCTGGGCTCGACGAACCCAACATGGCGATGACGGTCTGAAGACGACCGGCTGGAATGAGCTGCCGGCGAGGCTTCTACACCAGAAGCAGTGTTGCCATTGTGTTGATTCGGAGAAAGACTGTCACTGCCGGTGGGCAGAACTGGAGCGAATCCAACATGAACGTCTTTATGGCGCGCGGCAGCACCTGGCGAGAGCGGTCTGTCGGGCGTTTTGGGCATGACTTTCTCCGACTGCACGGATTGCCGTGACATATGCACGCTCCTTCGAGATGAGAGTCGTCGAAGGAAACTTGGGCGAGACGATGGCTTCCTGGTGGGCGTGCGATCCCAAAACGTCTCGGGAACAAACAGAAAAAGAAGCACAAATCCTAAGCCGGCTACCATGGCAACGATGCTGCGTAGGGAGTTAGCCGAGAAGCTTTGCAGAGAGAGAAGATGTATGATGGAGGAAAAAAAAAAGAAGGCATCAGAAGACTCACTAGAAAACCCAACGCCAGTTGTAACGCCCAATAATGGCAGCACTGACAAGAGGAACCAGATTCTTTCCTCCCAGCAACAATAGGGTGTAGATGCCAATACGGTAAGCTCGCTCATGGAGAAAGAAAATCTCGGCAATGGTCGCCGAGGGCAGGCACTCAACCGGACTGATGGCGATGCCCTGGAAGACTCTGGCGGCCAGCAGTGACGGAAAGCTGTTGGCATAGCCCGACCATACACATGTTGCGATGAACAGTATGACACTAGCAAGGTAGACTGGTCGTTTTCCAAACAAGATAGCGGTCGGCGATGCAAAGACGGAACCGATTCCAAGGCCCATCATGTAGAGACCGACTGTCAAGGAAACAGTTTCAACGTCGACATCGAAATCACGTGCAATGTTGGTGAAGCCGGCGGCCATGATGGAGGTAATACCACCACCAATCATGCAGTAGAAGCCCAAGGACAACAAAGCACTGTCCCGACGCCAGTTAGGCCAGTTCAGGGGGTCATTCTGGGAGTCTTCGGGCTGGGGATCCAGAATAATGGTCCCGTCCTCCGTCTTCTTCTTTCCATCGTCAGCCTCAGGGGGCTTGAGGGTCATGGGAGAGGGAGACGGCTGAGCAGGCGGACGGGACCCGCCTGGTGTTGACGGGAGTTCGACTGGAAAGCCCGCGGGAATGGATGAGTGAGAGGTCCTGGCATGGACGTTGCGCAGGCCGAGAGGTTCGTTGCGGTTAGCAGTCAAGAGCAAGACGGAACCTGGCACCTCGACGGTTTCCTTGTCGTTGAGCACGCCGAAGCTCCATTTCGCATGGCCAGGAATCGTCGACTTTTCCTCCTGAGCGTCTCGGCCGGCCTTTGCCTTGAACAGGCGGCCAATGTTCCAGCCGGAGGCGGCTTCCTTTGGATCCTCTGATGAAGAAGACATGGTGTTTCTTGCGCTGGTTGCGTTGGTCGCGCTCGTATGTACACAGCAGTAGCGGCAGTAGTAGTCTACCAGACGTCAAAGGCAGAGAGGCTAACAATGACGACAACGCATAAAGAAGAACAAAGATAAAGTCAACCGCAAACGCTCAAACAAGGACGGTGATGGCCGAGATTTATTATGGCGGAGTCGGGCTAGCCGAAGCTGACCAAATCCAGGCGACACTACTCCAGGGGATGGCTCGTTCTCTGGACCAGACTTGTCGAAAGTTAAAACTTGGTCGATGATGCGACGACGACGACGGCGGACGACGATGCAAAGTTTAGGTGTATGTGCTGTACAGTGTATGTGAAGCGTGGTGTGTGCGGTGTAGGTAGGTTGTATGTATGTGCTGTAGAAGAGAGGTTACATCAGGACCGGAATACCGGCATCTAGGTTGATAAGGATGGGACGGAAAGTCTCAAGCAGGGATGCGATGGCGTGTCACAATGTGTGCTCAGGTTGCAGACATGGCGCGTGCCAGGATGGCTGGTGTAACAGAAGGCGAAGAAGTATGTATGGACGCAAGGGATGGAGCCGATGCAGGTTCGCGATGCAGGCGCTGACATACAACTAGGAAGATACAGATGCAGATCAGATTACAGATTGCAGATTTGAGATGCAGGAAGGCGCAGATCCGCGCCCTTGCCGCGCCGGGCAGGCACCAGACCGCTAGCAGCCACCAGCAGCCACGCAGCCAGTGGCCAGCAGCCACGCAGCCAGTGGCCAGCAGCTGCAGCCAGTGGCCAGCAGCTGCAGCCATCCAACACGCCCCAGGCCGCTCCTCGCTCGGGGCATCTTTGGGCTCTGGGTGGCCTCTCAAAGTCCAAACACCCATGTCTAGGACAGGACAGTACACGCAACCTCCACTCCGTAGGCTCTGGCAAGTTGCAACCCTAAGCTGCGCTCTAAGGATCCTGAGAATCCTACGGAGTACGGAGTAAAAAAACAAACTCGGCGGTCTGAGCATCCCCGTCTTGTGCTCTCCCCACGCGCACGATTCGTTGGCCACCATTGTGCTCCGCACGCTTGACGCGCCTACCACTCCGCCCGCTTCATCCCAAGTCTCTTGGCTTTTCAGGGGTCTTTTCCTCTTGTTTTGTTTTTGCAAACGAGCAGCAAAAGCGCGGCAATATCAGCCTGAGTTATTTTAGCCACCAGCAGCAGCGAGAAAGCAGTGAGCCTCAAGCGAGCCAGCAAGTGAGGCAGCTCGGACTTACACCTTCGCAGGCGTCCATCTCGTACGACAACGAGGTTGTAGTCTCGATCGGCAGACAACCTCATGCGGCCGGCCCGCGAAACGAAGGTAGGTAGGTATGTACCTATGTACTCTGTACATACATAGGTACCTACCTATCTACCGTGGGCTGTAAATAAGCTCAACAGCTTCGCGTAACGAAAAGCGCTTCATAGTGCGGGTTGGCTCCGGTTGGCTCAGGCCCTCAAGGTTGTGGGTCCCACAAGGTTCTCCCCACGCAGCAAGCTGCTTCTTACGTCATGCGGGCAGGCCAAGATGCAAACCTACATCATACACACATGCGGTCATACCAATCTGTTTAGGAGTCGTCCTTTTCGCAACCTTTCAGTATCATAGCCGGAAAGTACACCACGAGGGTAGGGGGGACATACAAGAAAGAATAAAACAAGAGACACAGACAAAGGACCGCGTTCTCTGCACCCGCCATGATGCCGCCCCTCCTGGCTCACACGCGCCGCGTCCTCCCCAACCTCCCCAGCAGCACCGTCGTGAAGAATCTCCGCACCGTCGCTACCCCGTCTCCTCTGCTTCGCTACGGCTTTCACTCCACAGTCACGCGCTTGAGGAAGAACCAAATATACGATCCGTGAGTTTACCCCTGCAAGGACATACGTCACGCGACAGGCCTGTACCCCGCCCACGCCCCATGCCATCCATCAACGACCTACCTACCTCCTACAACTGTACCTCTGCACAGCCAGAGACACACGTCAAAGCAAGAAGAAAGCACATGTCAAAGTAAAAAGAAAAAAAACCACATCCAAAAAGCAAAAGAGACCACATCCCAAACCCAGAAAGAAGAATCAAGACCTCAACCCCCCCCCCCCCCCCCCCCCCCCCCAAAAAAAAAAAGCACAACTACAAGCATGAATAAAAATCACTAAAACTTTCCTTTTTAAACAAAAAACAGGGTCCGCAACCCCAACTCCCTAACAACCTACCTCTCCCTCTCCTCCTCCTCCCGCACCCCCCTCCTCACCCTCTGGACAACATCCTACTGCCCAACCTGCCACCGCGTCCTCCCGCTCCTCCAATCCCTCCTCGAGCGCGGCATAGGCGAACCCCAAGGCGGCGTGGCCTTTGCACCCATCGAGTTCGACAGTACCGACATGGGAAGCGGCTCTTCTTTTTCGGAGAGCTTGCCCATGACGTATATGATCACGGCGGTGCCTACGCTGCTGGCGTTTGATTATGCTGGGGCGCCCCGCACGGGGAGCAAGGTCGTTGATGGGCGGAAGATGCTGGACGAGAAGTTTTTGGTGGGGTGGATTGAGCATGAGGCGGCGAGGGCGGGCAGGGGGGGAGGAGGAGGAGTAGGAGGAGTGAGTCGTGGTGGTGGTGGTGGTGGTGGTGGTTGGGGAGCTGCTTTTGGAGGCTTGTTTGGTGGTGTGAAGATGTGAAGATGTGAGTTGGGGTGTTCGCGGTTGAAACGAAACAAACAACCAACCAACCAAGACAAGGGGACAATGTGCTAGGCTTGCTTCAGAATGTTTTTTTTTTTTTTTTTTGATTTAGATGGGCTGCCTGCTTTGCGAGGAGGATATGCTTTGTGCTCGAGTTTACACTTCTGCTCTGCTCTGCTTCCTCCCCGACATGGCACCTATTCACGCCTCTCATCAGCATCAGCATCAGCATCAGCACGTGTCTCTCCACGCCCCCATCAGCCAACAAGTCGAGTCAAGAACAAAAGAAAAGAAGAGCAAGGAGTAGTAATTAAAAAATCCATGTTATGTAAAAAGAACCAAAAAAAAAAAAAACCACCAAGTGCCCCTTCCCATGCTCTATTTGCTTGCTCATTGCATGGGTTCACCCTCTGTCTTTGCACCGCAAAACACCGCAAAACGCCGCTATTTGTACATCCAGTGCCGTCTAATATTGTTTAAGAACAAACCATATAAATATGGCGAAAAAAAACGGAACCACCTTTCTTTTTTGCATGCTTTCTTGTTTGCTTGCTTGATGTTGTGTCGTTTCGCGGCAACAAGTCACATGAATAGCCCAAGCGTAAAAGTAAAAGGCTTTCACGCAAAGGCACACACACAAACGGCCACGACAAAGCCAAACACAGTGCACACAAGCGCAAGAGCCATAAATGAATGGCCTCACATTACAGAACAATCCCCCTCGTAATGCCGCTCGATACGCTCTCGCGTTAACCGCTCCCGCCGCCGCGGCTGCCCATTCTTGCCCACGCGCTTGAGCTCCTCCAGACAATCGCGTGCCATTGGGAAATCCTGGGCTGTTAAAATCCATCAGGTCAGCAACATGCATATAAAACAAACAAGGTGTAGACAAAGAAGCTTAGGAATCTCCCTCCCCAAACCCTCCCCAAACCCCGAGCACGACTGAGAAAACGGAAAGAGGAGCAAGGCACAAAAGAAAAAAGACAAAAAAAAAACCAAAAACTCACCAGCAGCTCTCCAATACCACCTCTTCGCATCCTCCAAATTCGGCGCCACCCCAATCCCCATCTCCGTGAAATACCCCATCGCATACTCCGCCTTGGCCAACCCCGACACAGCCGCCTTCCGAGCCCACAGATATGCCTCCGTATCGCTCTGATTCAACACATCATGACTCCCCGTCAAGTACCACCCACTGAGCGCCAACTCGGACTGATGCTCCTCCTGCTGCGCCGCCTGCGAATACCAGTATATGGACTGCCTATTGTCCTTTAGTACGCCCAGCTGTCCGACCTCATAGGCAAGGCCGAGACGGAACTCGGCGTATTTGTATCCCAGGGCCGCGGCTTGATGGAAGAGTTCGAACGCGTAGCGCTCGTCCCGGGGGATCGCGTCGTTGGGTTGCGCGGACTCGTAGAGAAGGCCTAGTTCGTGGAGGGCGTGGGGGTTTTCTCGATCGGCTCGCTCGGCGGCGCGTTGGAGCCAGGCTACGGCTTCGTGGGGGTTTCGGGGCTGGCCGAGGAGGCCTTTTAGGAGGATCATGCCGACTTTGTACATGGCTGGGGTGTCGCCGAGGGTGGCGGCTCGTTTGTACCATTGCATGGCTTTGAGGGGGTCTTTGCGGGTGCCACCGCCGTCTTCGTGGCCGATTTCGCAGCATACGGCGGTTCGGTAGGCGGCTTGGGCGTGACCGAGCTTTGCGGCTGATTGGTATAGTGTGAAGGCTTCCTTGGTGTCTGGGTCGTGACTGAAGAGGCCCCTGCCGAGACTGTCGGCGAGGGTGTACATGGCTTCTTGGTTTTGAGCAGTGGCGAGTTTCTTGAGCACCTTGTGCGCGTCTGCGAGATATCGGTCGCGCGCCTTTGTTCGCTGCTTGGGTTCGGGGAGTCGGGGTGCCAGGTGATCCGCAGCCAGGATCAGCTTCTTTGCCAGCTTCAGAGCCGAGTCCTGGTCATTGGCATTCATCTTGATGGCCATTCGCAAGCGCTCCAGTTGCTGCGGCGTCACGGGCTCGTCGAGTTGCTCGGGCTCTACGGGTAGTGGGTAGGCGGTCCGACCTGGTGCTGGCTGTGGGGGGTAGTGCTGTTGCTGTTGCTGTTGCTGTTGCTGCTGCGACGGCGGCGGCGGCGGTCTTGCCTGCCCATACTGTGGTTGTTGCGTCACGGCGTTATAGTTTCGTACCGGAGGAGGCCGGTCGTTCATATTTACAACCGAGTTGGGCATAAGCCCTGGACGGACGGGTGTAGGATGTGACGGAAGGGCGTCGGGATTTGTGGCTCCCGCGGGCGCTGGCGCTGCATGTGCTGGGGCGTGCCGGCTCATGCCCGAAGTTGGGTCGAAACCTCGCCGAGCATCATGATGGACTGCGCCAGGCGGCGCACTCGGCCCCCTAGGAGGCGGTTGCTGGTACCCGGTTGGGGGCGCCTCAGCGTACTCCTGGTTGAACTCTGGCTGGTAAGATCGCACCTGTGGGACTGGAGGAACTGGAGGAACTGGAGGTACTGATGGGATATCTCCGACCATTTCGAAAACGGCGGCCTGTGGCTCATGGAAGTCGGCCTCAGACCTCGCGTGATGTAGTCTCGGCGTTCCGTGAGCCCCAGGCTGCGGTTGCCCCGGGGGACCGCGGTACGGCTGTTCGTACGATGTACGCCCATGATCTACCGGTGCCGGCGTGGAATCATAATCCGAATAAGCTGGTTGTCCTGGATGCCCGTCGTAGACGCTTGATTGATGGTCAGAGCTGCCGCTCACCCGTGGGCCGCCATAGTAAGGATCGAAAGGTTCCTCACTGAGCGGCGCGTGAGCCGGGCCAGTACCTTGATCGGTGCCATAGCCAGCGCCGGGGCCTGGCGGTCTTGACGGGTTCGCATATCCTCGTTCGTAATGGTCACCACCAGTGTATTGTCCCTGAGACACTCCCTGCTTGCTCGGGGGGTACACTCTTCGTGGTGGAGGACGGTGGCTGCCTACCGTTGCAGGACGCGGTGGTGGCACGCCGCCCATATCACCGGCCCCGCTGAACGGCATCGTACCTACGCGTCGCGGCGCGGGCATGTGATACGCAGCCCCAGGGTTGTTCGTTGGCATAGTCGTGCCATTTCCCGGGGCACCGTTATACGTGGGACTCTGAGGGCCGGCGTATCCGGCATCGTAGCCAGAATAACTGCTGGGGCTAGCCGGCCCAGCACGCGCACCTTGCTGCAATTCTCCGTATCCGGCACGTTGTCCTCGACCTCCTCCAATGTCTGGCCGTCCGCGCTCGTCTGGCCCTCGCGGCCGCTGTGCGTTCAACTCTAGTCCGGACATTTGGCCGGCCAACTGTTGGTCCTGGTCGTATCCGCCGCCATATGCTGCCTCATTTTGTGTCGGAAGAGGCCGTCGTCCTGAGGGAGTACCCAAAATCTGAGTGTCAGCAAACCTTATACGATTGTTCATTTATCAGCATGACGTGCCAAGGATATACCTGGAGACGCGCCAGGTTGAGAACACCTTACCACTATAGTCAGCAGGAGGATGTTGTTCCGGTCGACCTCCGCCTCGGGCCCCTGGAGCAGGTTTTCGTGGTGGCATTCCCCGACCAGGCGCTGGACCCATGCCTCGCGAAGGGTAAGGCCCTGCACGACTGCCATCAGTAGTAGCCGGACGTGCAATAGGAGCACCGCCTCTTCCTCCTCTTCCGCCTCCCCTACCCCCTACTCCTTCTCCTCCGCCTCTTCGTGCGTGGGGCGGCATCGGACCGCCCCCTGTGCCAGGCCCAGGTTCATATTGGTCTCGATAGTGCGATGAATTGTCGTCGTACGCGCCAGCTTGAGGTTCATGGCCGTATCCGTCGTTGTACTCGTTGTAGGGCTGTCTAGCACCGTAGGGCTGCTGTGCGTATTCCTCGGTGTATCCTCCACGAGCAGTAGGTCTTTGCGCGGCTGGACCAGCATACGGACGCTGTGGAGCCCCACCACCACCACCATATCCTCCTCGAGAGGTCATTCCACAGACGATTCTCTCCCCTCTCAGATAATCCGCCAAGTGCCGACAGTCGCAAATTTGCTGCTAGAACCAGATCGAAGAACCGGGTTTGTGTCGTTATTCAGGATGTCGTCTGTGCTCGAGAACGGAGGCAGCACGGCACAGCATGCCTCATGTCTGGGACAATGAGCAGGCCTCGACACGGTGCCGAAAACGAAAACGGGAAAATCGCGACTGGCCACGCAATGACGGTCGAATGGCAGGCGTCAGGCAGAGCAATGAAATGGCGGCAAAGATCAAAGCCCAACGGCAATATAGGAAGTACACACTATCGCAAGCTTTGTGCCGTCTCGTCTTTTACAACAGCAAGCTCGCAGGCATTGGCGCGGCGAAAGCTCACCTGGTCGACGAGGAGCAGCAGCCAATGTCAGGATCGATCGATGGCGGCAGGATTCGAAGACGAAAAGACGGGATTTCGGCTTCGCGGCGCAGCAGTCGACGCAGACGCTGGACTTCTCGAAGGCCGACGTAGACGAGCCGGCCTAGGCGTAGAGGCTGAGGGAAATGTCACGTCGAGCGTGGGTAAGGAATGCTTGAGTGGGCGCCGCAGATAAAGTGAGTCGCTGCGTGCGTCGAACCGTGGAGAAAATGGTGCATGTGGAGATGGAGGCATCGGAGCAGAAAAGAACTGAGAAGTTGGAAGCCCACGAAGGATGAGCACTCCAAGCAAAGGCGTACGGGGATAGGCAGGCCGCCTAATAATGTCCCGTCGGCGGGTACCTGTTGCGTGCACGAGTTTCAGGGCAACGGTCAGGTACCTGCTCAAATAGTGCAAAGCTACCGGCACTTGCGGAGAAGTTAGCCTTTTAAATGCACAGAGCTGGTGGGTCCGTCCAACCGCCCAACGATCCATCGGCCAGCTACGGAAGGTTCGAGGCTTTTTATGGAAGCAACAGCAATCATGACGCTGTCAAGACTCAAATTTCAAGACTCAACACTCAACACTCAACATGTAGGTTCACTGGTGCAGCTCATCCCTTCGAGCAAAATACATGATGTGCCGCCATGTTCGTAATAAAAGCCTTACCAGGTCGCCCCAGCTTCCGTACCTGCAGCGGGCCTAGCGGCAAGTCGGCGGCAGCTCCACTACAGTGCGCGCCCAACGCCGCTCGACAAGAGGACGATCTCGACCCGTGATGGCATCAAGCCAAACGGGGGATGGGCTTGTTCCTCTCATCTGATTCTCAAAAGGAGAAACATAAAGAGAATCTCAGAGGCAAAGAAAGTCAAGAATAGGAAAAACAAGAAGACCCTGCTCGCCCTCCAGCCTTCCATTCATCTGGATCACCGCTCAACGCAGAGATCCGTTCGTAACACCCACTTCTCACCAGCCTTCACTTCCCGTCCCTCATGCTATGTGATCCCGAAAAAAAAAAGGTCAGCAGCCATAACGGAGAAATACCCAAAACACCCCCCAAACGGGCCCAAACGGGTCGGTGCATTATTTACCAGTAAGCAGTCCTCGCCGTGCTTGTGAAGCAGCAGCGTGCCCGTTTCCAGAGACACGGCAATAGCTTCCTCCTGCAACGGCCGATCGCGAGGATAAAACACCGTCTCTCCGCCAATGCACCCCTCCGTTGAAGAAGTGAGATAAAGTAGCAGTGTCCAGGTCGTGCGAACGGGCGTAGGCGGAAACTCTGTGGCGAGGGTCAAGTTGTTTGAGTCGTCGTCTGATACAGGAAGACAAAGGAAAAAAAGAATGAAACAGGGTTAGCAACCCAGACGGAGGCGTGATGGCATGAGGAAACAGAACGCAGTATGAAACAATTATTAACTTTACAGTGACAGTCAAAATATTGGCCCTTTGAGTATCGGTAGACTCGTATGTTTGGGTTCAGACCAACTGGCACACCCCCCCTGGTGCTCAAAACTCGTCAGACCATCCATCTGATTCGGTTATTTCCATCGGAAAACAAAACAAAACTGTTTGATTGTTGACTGAAACAAAAGGAAAAAGAGAGAGAGAGACAAGACGCCGAGTCTTTTACCAGAGAGTATGTCCGTCTCCATTATCGCCAAGGATTGCCTCCTTGAGGCCTGTCGTTTCCCACAAGCGGGCTGCAAAAGTAGGGTCCTCGATCTGGAAGCGATCGTTCACACGCACCGCCTCGCCGCGTTTCGGCTTCCCGGGGGTGGTCTGCAAAGGCAGCGTCCTCAGAAAAGTCACGTAGTCGCGGCAGAGACTTTTGGGGAAGAACAAGGGTATCGTTGCGATTTTGGGGGTCAGCGGGTGTGGCTGGGGGAGTAGAGGCACAACTGGCAGACGGGGTTTGAACTGGGGCCAGTTTGGGGGTGCGGGAGGCGTAGCTGGCGCGGGGAGTCCCTTTTGAGGCTTTTGAGGCTTGTTCTTGGGCATATTTTATATACCGGCACTTATCCGTCGAGATGGAGGTTTGAGGCTCGCGAAGTTGGCGGCGGTGGTTCCTTGCAAGTTGCACTGTCTGTACAGTGTAGACAGTAGTCTGTAGACGGTACATTGTGGGGGCGGCGTTCATTGGCGCTGGTACTTCCCGACTGCTCACCAATCACCGATCGCGGCATCTTCAGTCCAACAACGACTTTCTTTCCCGCAACCAAACCCCATCCGCAGTCAAGATCGATACATACTCACCAAGACGACCACGGCATCACCACCCACATGCACGACTCGTCGACATCCTCGCCTTCCTCGGCCATATCAACGCCCTCAACACGCGATGCCCCCCTGACTCCCTTCCAGCGCCAAGCAAGGCAACTCGGCCTCTTCTTCGCCGGCGCAGGCCTCCTAGCCGCCTCCGTCGCCGTGTCGCGCCGGTCCGTCCTGCGCCGCAAACTCGAGAGCTTCCCGCGATTCTACTCGGGCAACCTGGTCGTGTATAAGATGGATTTTGGGGAGCGCTCGCTGCTGGCCGCGCAGGCGCTGAGCTACGCGACGCTCAACGTGGCGAGCTTTGGCGTCATGCTGACGGGTGGCATCAGCTGGGCGTTTGACCTGTGCGGTCTGCGAGATCTGCAGGCGAGGACGCAGGTGAAGTTGGAGCACAAGGGGACTGTCTCGGAGGAGGACGAGGAGGAGATGGAGAAGATGATGGTGACGATTCTGGATAAGTTGGGGTTGCCGCATCCGAAGCACGGAGGGGGGGAGGAGGTGGTGTGGGAGGACCAGGAGAGGGGTTGAAGAAGAAATGATGGGCCACATCATGGCCTCAGGACGACGACCTTTCCTTATACTGGGGAGGCATCTCTTGTTATAGAGCGAAGTGGTTTTGGACCATGTGAGGGAGCCCTTGCGTCTTGTGTATGACATGAGGTGCCATTGCTTCCGTGGGATGGAGGTCTCAACAACAAAGGACTATTACGGTACCATCAGAAACCGGCAGCAGCTTTGGACATCCTTGAATTCATTACCAACTACCACCAATCGTTATCAAATCAAACCACCGCCAACCACCACCAGCAATGGAAAAACAATCTTACGCCGAATGGCATGCTGGCATGCATCAACACCATCTCACATCTCCACGACCAGAAAGTACAAGAAAGTACAGCACTTCCTCCCAGGCGGAGTTCTCAAGAGGCCGAAATTCCATTCCTCAAATGTACAAATAGAATCGCACTTAGTCTTCAATACCCGCTGCAAATCATGTCAGCCAGTTTCCTCTCACCACCGCAACGCCATTTCTGCGTACACCCCCACCCACGTGTCCTTCCCCTGCATTTGACTCTTGCTGTCCCACGTGGTTACACATGGCATAAGCTTCGTGACACCACACGAATGCCACCAGGCAACATCAGTGCTCACATACCCAGAACGGCCCCCAGTCCCTGAACCTCCACGTGGCAATCTCGACCCGTGTGAGCCCATATATCCTAATCTCTTGAACTGGAGATTCCCGTCGTCTCCCATGCGATTCTCGAGACAGGAAATAGAAAAAATGGCATGAAGGAATAGCATTAAAGGGAAGTTGTTTGACGACTACCCATCGTCATGCAGCATCCATCACATAGTCGCATTGGTCGCAACCAGCGAAAGGGGGATAAGACAGCCTTTACAGCTCAGCATGGCATGTGTTCTCTCTCAAAAGATAACTACAAAAGAAGGAAAGAAAGAAAGAAAGAAAGGACAGAGTACAGGTCCGCTCAAAATAAAAAAGTAAGGTGGACTATCCCGGCGTTCATCAACGAAATCAGTATGTACTGAATAGTAAGACATGGAAAGTGTCGGAATCGCTCTGATAGGAGCGCATATCACGCGTATACTCTTCATCCATGGTGCCGCACTTTCTAATTTAGACATGACGGATACGAGTACTCTCCTGTGCCTTGGTCTTGCATGCACGCTTTGTTTGATCCTGTATTGATTATGTACCTTGTTCTCACAACAGAAAAAAAAAGTGCTTGATAGAAACACAGCTTCGTACCGACCAAAGCAACGAATGCAACCAGGGGAGACGGGGGCTGTTAAGACACCCGAGAAGGAGGACAGGTTTTCTACAGATGGGTGGTACATTTTCTGAGGCCAGATTTGTTTCGCGCCCGGTATTAAAATGCGAATATCTGATGGGAATCGTGACCAGATTATGGGAAGTTTGATATGTTTGGCGTGAGCGGCATGCTTGGCTTGGAGGGTCAGGCCGGAAATGGGACGGGGTCGTCGACTCGGGTATTGAGAGGGAGATGGGAAAAGGGCATATTCTAAGCGGGAAAGGGACGTAGGACGGCACGTATCCCCAGACTTTGGGACAAGACAATGCTTGCCGTCTGTGTTGCGTCCACGGCGTCAGGTCATGATGAATGGCTTTCATTGTGATGCGAGGGTTCCCAGAGGGAGACCTATAACAGCTCTGAGTGTTTGCGCTTCATATGTACAAAATCGTATCATGGGTGCTGCGGCATATTTGCACCGGACGCAGTCAACTGTTCCTCTCCCCAATCTGTTGGAGACGGACCTGGGATGACGGTGGTGTAGATCTTCTGCAGGAGGCACTGGACAACCTTGAGTGATGCTGCTCCAATGACAGAATGCTCGTAATGCCACGTCTACGCTGTCTTTCAATGCTGGCTGAAGTCCTGATTTGACATCCTGATATGGCATCCCTCCACAGGCAGCTCAAGGTAGCTTGTCCTAACTCATCCTGCACCAGCTAGATGTACTTGTCACCTGGACAATATCGCCGGACGGGTGTTGTTGGCAGACAGAGATGCGTCGAAAAAATGTAATGCTAGCTGCTTTCCTCATGCAGCAGACTCCCGTGCCTTGCCGTGCTTCCTAAGTTCGAGAAGGTCCTCCATGCCTTCTAGACTATTCCGTCGCCCCCAGTTCTTGGGCTGCCTCTTATAAAAGGCGCCCACGGCACCGAGATAGCCTTCATGTCGCAAAAAGTAGGCCTGTTTCTCGCCCTTGCTCCAGAACTTGAGGCCATAACTCAGCGTATTCATGGTCTGGCGGTGTCCGCGGATAAAAGACCCGCCAAAGTAAATATCCGACACATTGTGGATCTGTGATTGCAGGTAGGCAATCTGACCGATATTGTTTGACACTGCATAGAGCAGTGATCGAGAGATGTCGCTCTCTGAGAAGCCCAGCTTCACAGGACTGGTGTTAGTTTCGGGAGATTGCCTCTTAGCTTCGGCGGCAGCGTCAGCGAGGCTTTTTTCTCGGAAGACTTTGCCAAAAGACGAGGCGATGGTGGTGCTTTTCAAGCCGATTTTTCCGTAGTCTGTGCCGTAGATGTCGCCGACGAGCATGTCCACGTTTGCATTGTCTCCGTGGCCTGCCTGTTCCAGCATGTCGTCAAAGTTCTTGGCGCCCGTCAGGAGGGATAGAAGCCCCCATAGCGTCCCGCCTCCTAGGGATGTACCGCCGACTCGTTGGTAGGATCGAGGACCGTCGACTTTGAGTATTGACACGCCGGATCCAATGTTCACCAAGAGATAGGGGTATATTCTCTCTCGTGGACTAACGAAATGCATAGGGTCGGTTTCGGAATATGTGAATACTTCGCGCGGAATCTCGGTGATAAAAAAGTCCAGCCCTGTTCGGAACGGAACACGTCAGCGCTAGGCGTCCTGCTCGTGACCGCATTCAAGCTCCTGCACAACGTTCTCTACTCACCAATGATGAGGCACTCCATTTCATCTTCTCGCAGCACATCCACGCCCAACGCATCGCGTATCTTGTCGTAGAACTTGTACGCTCCACCACCTGTAGCCATGACGCATAGCTCGCCAAGTTTCGATCCGTTGAGCTCCAACTGCTTTTCGCAAAGATGCTTCATATAGTCGATGCAGTCGTCGATTCGATCCGTCTCGAAGATTTGAAAGTTGAGGCGTCCGCCCGAGTCGGTAGAATGTACCTCCCGCGAGAAGTAGACTAATTTGATGAGCGATCCTCCAATCTGTCGCACGCAATCAGCGATAGTTTGCCTGGGAAAGACGAAATAGACCGAAGAGAACAAAGCAAGAAATGAGGCATTTTAAGGCCTCATCCCTTAGGTAAGAGGTCTGTTCATACATTGCATACATACATCAACAGCGATATGGCTGACCACAGCCGTGTGGTTTGGAAGACGAATATCACTTGTTTCATGATGAGTCGGACTGCCTTGCCCATTGGCCTGGGAACTATTGGTGCCAGCGCCGACACCTGGTGTTGAGGATTCAGAGTCGACAATGAATGCGCCCTTGACATTAATCTTGACACTGCCTGGCCTCGTGATGGTGCTGTTGATCTCCTCGGCCGAGGTCATAGTTCTGGCCCTTCCCGTTCTCCGCCCAGCTTCGGCGCCAGCCCCCGGCAGCGTTTGCTTGTCCGCGGTGGACGCCATACGGCACGTAGGCGCAAAAACTGGCAGGTGGTGAGATAAAATGCTCTCGCTGCGCCGAATGCGATCGATTGCGGTTTCTCGGGGAGCGTCGGTGCTAAAGTGAAGTGCGAGGGAGACGGAGACTCTGGGGACTCAACGGGGCATGGCCGTTGCCCGCGTTGGAACCTGGGAGTTGGTATGAAGTGATTAAAGAGAAAGCTTGCGATGGACTCCGTGCCCGCCATCTAATACGCGCTAGGCAGTGCAAGTCGACATGTAGGTACGGAGTAATGTGGAGGAGAGGGGCAGCTTCTCCGTGATCCACCAGAACCGCGACGGACGAGGCGATGTGGAGGGGAGCTTTTCAGGGAAACCGGATGGGAAAGGCGAATTCCCCGGGAATTGCTGGACTGCGCTTATCTACGGTCCAATATGTACTCCGTACGCCCGACTTGATTGGCCCTTTTATTTGGCGAGGCAATGTAAATAGTATGCAATGCACCACTAACACGCGAAAGAGACCGGAACCGCCCGCCGAGACCGTTGCCGTTTCACCTGACGATGCTGCATCGTAATGTGTAACATGTCTTCTACCTCTGTACGTCTCCCAGGACCAAGGCACTTCTATCATATTCTGTGCCCCCTCTCCGTCGTCCGATCCCATGACGGTGGTAAGAGCACGGTAAGTCTCGACCTGACTTACTCGAGCCGATGGACACGGCATGAAACCCGACCAACCAACAAAGCTGCATGGCCTTGTGCAAAGACGATTCGCCGATTCCACCTTGCGGCTTCTCTAATTAGGACCCAAATACCCCAAACACTGGATGAGTTGCTGGGAAGAACATGAACGACAGCCTCTTCCCCCACGCTGCCAGGTTAAGTCCCGCAAGGAGAACCCGCCTTGGATACAGTATGTCCCCGTGAAGAATATGACCACAAAGTAGGAAGGCAAGCCGAGAATTCCCAAAGACAGATAAGCCGAGCAGGCTATAGAAGGGCTACTACAGAGTACTGTGCAATGCATTGCTTGGTAAGTACCACAGAACTGAGAAACCAGGACAAGCAAATCTGGAAGAGCCTGAACTGAGTTTTTTTATGTGAATACAACTTATGTACCTTGTAAGGTACCTTTGAAGCTCTTCCTGCAGCATAACCATTTCCTTCACCGCCCCTTCTAAGGCTTCTGGTGCCACCCTGGGCATAGGTAGCCAAAAGTACCTTTTGTTACTGCGAATCGCGATTGCTGATGTCATCCCACAGATGACAGCGCTTGCCATCGGGGAACTGGAAGACGAGTGGAGTTTGCATAGTACGGACTTCCTTCTGTGTTCGTCAAAGTCAGAAGCACAATGAGTGATTTGTGTGCCGCATGACGTGTCGGACGTGTCGGCTGCTCTTGCATCTCTTGTTTGTCCCATCGTCCGACGTCCAGCTGGCAGCCAGTGCCAGCCACGACTTGCACTCCTCCATCAGCGATCAGTTGGTATTGTCCCGCTCACCTCGTCAGCCAATCATTATTCACCTTGGTTAGTTGTGGAAAAAGAGTTTTCCTCACATCAAGATCGAGGATTCCCACGATCATATTTAGATAGTCAATGAAGGGTCTTGGGACACGCTTCGTTCTTTCTGGTTGAGCTCTGCTATATGGTCCTGTGAGGACTGTCGTCTTTTTGGTGTACATCTCGTACCCTTTGTTTGTGGCGTAGCACAGCTCCCGCGAGGATCTGCCCTACGTTCTCCGTTCTCCGTCCTCATTTCTCATCTTGTTTTCTGCCAGTACGGTACTGTTGGAACTTGGAACTTGGAACTTAAACCTTGGAACTTGGAACCGCTCTACCACCGATAGTCGCAGCCGCCTTGAACAGATGATAGATCCACGGAGGCATCAACAAGGAGCACGGAGGTACTACGGATATTTTACGGAGGTGTCACGAAGGATGAGACCGATCGTGAAAGAACTACACAATACACATGGAACCGTGAACGCAATCGGCTGGCAACTTGACAGGATATATTGGCTCGTGGTGGTATATATCTTGATTCCTATCTTCCTCTCTCTAGATAAGAAGTCTGAAGATACTAGATAGACGACTTGAATATCACAGACCCGTTTATGAGTCGTTTTGCCATGCACGCAGCACGTTCTTTTTGATCTCCCTACGGATTACGAGCCGATAGGTACCTATCAGAGGGAGACACAACGTGATACTGTCACGAAATGGCTGTGAATGGGAGTTCGAACAGGCACTTAATAGAGAATCCATCTCTGTCGAGCTATGAGGAGGAAAAGAAGGAAGAGGTGGTCTATATACATGTGTGAAGGATCCATAACAGTGTGGATCCGTAACAGATGGGAGGTAGGTACGTAGTGAAAGTAGCCACTTACTACAATGCAAATCATATCACGCCACATCAATTCAGACTTGGAGTACTCCCGACTGCTTTTATTGTCTATTTGTAATAATATATTGTAATCGGAGCTCTGGAAAGAGCCAAAGATGAGCGAGCGAGCGAGGCTTTGAACTCTTTTATTCAAGGCAATACGCCTCATCATTGATGTTCTTTGAGAGCGTGTAGACTTGAGACAGTTCTTGTCCAGTGTCAGTTTTTCTCTACATTTCTACCTGGGAGAGTAAGTTCAAACGTGCTGGGCTCCCAGGAACCTTCCCCAATGATGTGCCTATCAACATCAAGAATTGGCAGCCTCCAATGGAATAAAAACTAGCCAGAATAATAACTGGAACAAGGCTGGACTAGAACTTCGGCGGGAGGAAAATGTGAGCGCTCGCCGTTAATCATGTTGAGAGCACTGTTAAGCATGTCCATTGGTGACCGAGAATGCCCGGGGGCAGCACCCGTGACCTCTGGCTGTTGCGTGTTGCTAAGCTTAGGACAACTAATCGAGGTTGTTGGCCTTCTGTCACCAATGGCCCCGAATCGGTGATCATTGAAATAGTCGCTATGATTCGGATTGGCCGTCTCTATACGTTTGTTCAACTTGGTCAAACCTGAGCGCCACCACTTTTCGAGTCGCCGATTGTGCTCCGCATATGCCTCATCCGTCATAGGACCTAAACCAACGCGACACGGGATGCCATTCTTTGGGGAGGGATATCTCCAGCTCGGTTCTCGGGTCGGCCTTGTTACCCACGATTCCGTGTAACCGTAAATATCAGGGATAAAGGTCGAGGTATTGTAATATTCGTCTTCACTATCGATGATTCCGGACGGCAGCTGGAATTCTGGCGTCTGTACTGTGTGGGCTTTTTGGTTGAAAGCTGTACTCGACGTGCTTGACGTGGGAAGCATGTCCGGAGCCGGGAGTGGTTCATAAAAATGATCGAATCCATGCCCACTGAGCGCACAATTCGCGTTCAAAAGTGTCCCATCTCCCTCTCCATTGGATGGTATAGGTGAAGATTGGACATTCATAGTCTTGGGGGCTTTCTCGAAATTCAGGGGACGAAATTGTCTCTGGCCGGGCGGCCCCGCAGTGAGAGGCATCGGCATAGAGTGCCCCAAAAGATGCTTTTGCGAACCCCTGGAGACTTCACTACTTGCTGACCTAGCTCTTCGAAGCATCGAATGAGCTGAAAATGGCGTGCCACTCCTTGCACTCCGTGCGCCGTCGAGTTTGGAAAAGACGTCGCGTTGAGCTTGTTTCAGAGTATAAGTCTCCGTCTGAAACTGGTAATTGGTACTAGAGAATGCTTGTCCTGCATCATTCGGCCCATCTGAGGCATTCAAAGATGCTCCGCCTGAAGGACTAGCTGACGAGGCACTGCCCATCGATGAACCGAATATGCCTGGTCTGGACCTGGATCCACGTTGGAACGCCTTTTGAGCGGCTTTCTGTGTCGGATTCGAGTAGGAGGCCAGATGCTTCAACGACTGGACCGGTAGATTTTTCAGGGCATTGTTGTTGCCATCGTCATCATCGTCTTCACGGTCGCCGTCTTCGCCATCACTATAGTTCCCAGAGAAGGAATCTCGTTCGGCTTTTATCGCTCTTTCCCGATCGCGCGGATCGGAAACGTCGAACGACAATTTGGATGTATTGGAAATCTGAATACCAGGTATGTCTGCCGGTATCTTAGCATGATTATGGTCCTGGTTATTGAATGGGCTGATTGCCCGATCGTAATTTTGTTGCAACGGCGTATACTGCTGCATAGTCGAATATGAAGTACCCGCAGAGGTCTTGTGCTCAGATAGTGCCGTCCTAGGCAGTGCAGCGAGATCAATAGCTTGTAAGTTACTGCCAATTGGCCACTTGAGCGAACGGCCACGACGAGTGGGTGGTTGAAGTGGCTGCGATGGGCTCGGCTTATATATTGTACCAGCAGTGGTGTATGTCGGCTGCTTTGACGATGACGCGGATGCTGCACTCATTGAAGGAGTGGGAGAAGTAGAGTCTGGGACAGATAGGCTGTCCATCTTCTCCCAGTCAGGAAGGTATGTTGGTATGGTAACTGTAAGTGAAAGCTCAGTGCCCGTGGGACAAAGCAGTCCTCGTGCCTTCGTCTTGATCGTAAAGAAGAAAATGGAGAAGCGAAGGAGGCAGGTCCAAGTGAAAATCTATACCAACGCACTTAGAACCAGAAATGCGACATTGGCTGATTTCTAATGATTGCCTTCTTCAATTGAGTATTGCGACTTCGACACCAGCGTCTGGTTTTAGTCAGGGGGTCAAGAGGAATTCCAAGACCCAAGCGAAGAACTGATCCTGTCGCAAAATCTCTTGCAAGCAAAGTAATTGCCCAGGCCAGTGTTTCGGGGAAATCGAGTGAGTTGTGCGCTCCATAGGAGTTTCGAGACAGATATCGCGGAAGGAGAGAAACAAGCCTCTCGCGCAGAGACCTGCCAATCGCTCCTGATCGTCGACAAAGCTCCTTCGCCAGGTGGCGATGACAGATGCTGAGGGAAGGAGCCACCGACCAGGCTTCTTCTCCCAGCAAAACGGACGTAACCTACCAAAGTCCTGGACAAATGGTGCCAGGAAGTATTTCCAAGGGAAGAGCTTCGAGTCCAATGTATTGATGTAAATAAGAAGAGATAAATGAAACGGGGTCTATTTCCAAATAACCTCCCCCAGGTAGCCAGCCCAGGACTTTCAAACGAGGATGAAACGCAGATCCAAGAAAAAGAAAAAGAAGAAAAGTGATGAAAGCAGAAATCAAGGGCCCTCGTGCGGAACGATGAAATGCAGAACGAGTATCGGAGTCAGGGAGACATCAAAGAAGCCTGAACGAAAGAAACCAGATAAGCGTAGAAAGCCACATGGGGCCACTCACCACTCACCACCAACCAACCAACCACTTTAGACACTTGGTCGTGTAGCCGACCAAGTGTCGGGCAGGTGACCCGCGAACACTTCGACATCCAGGAGATGTGACTTCAAAACATAAACCACTTGCCCACGTAATGAGGCACACAGTTCACTTCTGGGCTGGTGCGACGTCACCGTGCTCGTTCAAAGACGTTACTGTTAACTCATGATGCCGTGATGAGTGAAGCACGAAAGATCAGAAAGCCGCATTCGCCAATCGCCCTGCCAATAACGTCAGGGCGACCCCATCCCATGTTGTAGTATATAGGGAATATTCTCTTCTCTTTTCAGCCTCGGCCAAGAACTAAACCTGGTAGGGCCAAAAGCTGTTAGTGTTTTCACAGAATCGCGCGCAAAGTCATTCGTTCGTAAGGAAACCGAGTTCAAGTATATTTCTCCCGATTTCGAATCTGGACTGCAGCAAGCATTGCACTGCATCTTCCAATTGCATGATGCGGGGCCTCACTCCTGCATTGGTCATGTTCATCATTTCGAGGCGCCCCCCCGCGCCACACAATAATACAAAAGAGTCATGTCTGCGAGGAAAAGAGGTCCCGATTCCTCCGCATTCTCCAAAAGGTGCACCAAAATAGCAATTGTAGAGACGAACAAGTGAACAAAATTGAGACCTGGACGTCGGTCATTTTGTGTGTATTTTCCTTTGTGATATATGAAACCTCGTGACACATGGAATTGCGCCGCGAGAGACGGTCAGCTTTGACCAAAAGGAGAAACAGTAAAAAAAAAAAAAAAGAGAAGGAAGAAGGGAAGAAAAAAGGAGTAAGAAGAGAAAGTAGAAAGGCGCCCCCAAAGAGGATCTGAAAGTGCAGATTCACCCTCCCTCAATCAAAATCATTGCCCGGGGAATCGTGTGGAAAAGTAAATGATAAGAAGAGAATAAAAAGTCGAAGCTTAAATTTGTGGCCATTCTCCATGGCTAACGTAATTATGCTCAGAGTTATGAAGACTCTGAGCTGCTGTGGGAAGAGAATGTTTCGAGAAAAAGTTTCCAAGTAAGAAGTGTCCTGAAATGAATATGTAAGGGTATATACACTCGCTCGCTATCTGCAGTTGATCGGGCAGTGTATTTTCTACGACCCCTTCCGTCCGCTGAGTCTGCTATTAGCGACTATTATATGGCGCCAGTCGGATACGCGCTGCCGGGTATCATGCCGGGCCCGCCCCGACTAGGGGCTTGCCCTCTTGAGCCGCAAAGTTGAAAGTCCGGGTTGTTGTTCAGCAAAACGTCTTGTCTTTGCTGCTTCATCTGGATGGGACGGCGCGGAGGAACTCCCTGGTTTGGCATGGGAGGTTGAGGCTCCCACCGGGGATTGACACCTCGTTGAGAGATGGATGTGAAATTGGACCGCTCAGACTCCGCAGGACTGCGCGCACCGCCGACCACGGCATGAACATCTTCATAGACTGAATCAGGAGGGTGAACATGTAACAATGATCCTCCATGAGGGTTTTGGGGGGTCTGAGGGGTCTGAGGGTGCATAGCCTCAAACTTGGGATCGACGTCTTCGTAGTAGTTGCTACGAGAGCCCATCCTAGAAGGAGGCAAGTGGGGAGCGGATTGTTCAGGGTTAGGCCTGAACGAGTGCGCAGGGGATGCAACACGAGGAGATTGTCTCCCCGAGCTTTGGTTCCAAGCAGCTCGCGGTGGGACATAGTGTCTATAAAGAGAGAATGGGGTCAGTTAAACGGGTCATGGGGGAAATCGGGACTGGGCTTCTTGATGTTCGCGTACTTATCTGAGCTGTATCTGCTCGCGTCACTCATAAGTGTGTCTCTTCCATTGTCAGCCATGGCGCGATGCTGTTGCAAGCCAACCATGCCAGCAACATCCTCATCACTATCTCGGAGCTGCTTGTGCTGCCCAAACGAATGTGGCGGTGAGAGAGGAACAGCCTCCATCTCGATAGCGGGGGCGATTCCCATCGCATGTCCAAGCAGTGGCGGAAGGGACTCTGCGCGAGGAATTCCCATGGCATGGCCAGATAGTGGTGGAGGTGACTCTGCGCGAGGGATTCCCATGGCATGGCCAGGCAGTGGCGGAGGTGACTCCGCGCGAGGAACGCCCATCTCATGATCAGTTAATGGTGGGGGTGACTCTGCGCGGGGAAGATCGTAACCATCTGCAACGGAGCCATGGTTGCTGCCATTCCACCCGCGATCCAGAGCTGGTGAAGCTGAGGGTTGGCCGTAGGGCATGAACACCTCGCCAGATGGTCCACGTTCATATTGGCCTGGATCCATATTCCCGTGGGAAGAAGCTGGAGGCCCGCGTCCTCCTCGCATACCTCCTGGTCCATACACCCCGCGAGGTGGAGGGCCGTAGCCCCCTCGTCCATGGGGTCCTCCTCTCCCGGGTGGTGGACCATAACCACCCCTTCCACCTCCTCGTCCTCGGCCCCCTACACCGTGAGCATCGAAGCCGCCTCGTCCGTACGGGCCTCCTCGGCCTCCGCGCGGGCCTCCACCCCTTCCTCTTCCGTAAGGCTGAGGTGCGCCATTGTGTGGATTTCCGTGCCGGTCTCGTGATGGCGATCGTCCGGCCATAGCCATGTTGGCAGCACCACCCATATTGGCCAGGTCGATAGAGTTCTCTGCAGGACTCGTCTGGGTTAAAGGAATTCTCTCATCGCTCACTTGGTCGTCCTTCCTCTGGCTCTCGAATGTAGCAAAAGTCGGTTGGGTGTCGGCAGCTCCTGGAAGTCCGCCACCGACACCGGGACCAGCGGGTTGGGTAGCAACGACAGGCATTGGCTTGTTGAATTGCGCCTCTCTGTCGAAATAGTTCTCGCCACTCATCTCGGCATTTCCGGCAACACGTTCTTGCCGCGACTTTCTGCCGACAACTGCACGTCGCATGGCGCAAGTCCCAACGGCACAAACAGCAACGATGATGGCTGCTGCTAGGACCACATAGGATCCCCACGCCAAATGAGGCATAAACAGCAGGACGTCAATCACAAAAGCGACGATGCATACAACAAAGGTAAGCAACGTGAAGATGAAGACAACCAAGAGGTACCTGACGGAATGTGAGGTACTGTGCATGTGAGCAGCAGCTACTAGACAGAACATGACGAGAGTGAGGAACGCAGCCACAGGGTGGATGACAAGAACGGCGGACAAAGTGTGACGAGCCGAGGCCGGAAAATCGAACTGCTGAGTATCATCATTCAAGATGCCACCTGGAGGAGAAGAAAAAAAAACCATGATGAGTAAAAACGTGACTGCAAATTTTGAGAAAAAACATCGAGCATACCTGATGGGTACCCAAGGCCGATTTTGGAGCACTTGTCGCCCTGGCAGTAGCCAAACACGCCATACTTGACGTTTTTGTTCTCTCCGAGTGGCGCGAATTTGGTGATTGGGATAGATATGACCGACAAGAGGAGCAGAACAAAGGCAACGAATAGAAGCACCGACAATGGCGTTGCCGGCCGCAGCATGGCCACAACAGCGAGCCAGGCTCAGAGACGCAGAATGAATGAAGGAGTATGGTATCGTAAATTCGCAATCGTCTCGAGTCGTAATGTCGGCAGTCGTCACGGGGCGCGCCGTACAATTAGAAGTCGTGAGCCTTTTCGCCGGCCATGGGATTATGTGTGCGATAGTTCAAGAGTCTGGTGCAACGTCGCAGCGTCGCTGTCGTAATAGGTAAATGAGCGAAAGAAGATCAGTTCGTCTCCAAGAATGGCACCGGGGAGGCCGAGGCGGCAGCCTGGATGGGTTTTGGAGTATCCAGCAGGCAGCGTCGAATGCCGTGAATGCGAACCTGGGCAGCGGCATGCAAAGGAGCAACTGCAGAAAATAGAAGAAGCAACGGCGAACGAGGCGAATCGAAGTCGTCGTTGACCACAGAAGGAGGGGATGCGCCGCTGCGTCGGAGCGCTGATATGGCTGTTTTGGTCGTTTTGGCGTTTGGGCGTCTTGGCTGCTTCGGCAGAGAGACTGGGTACATAACAGTTAAATTACCTACTATACGGAGTAGGTAGGTACATAGTTGTACAGAGTACCTACTGTATACTCTGGAAGAATAACAACAAAGACCAGAGACAAGTACGGAGGTACTTGGGTCGGCGCTGCCTTCTCAACTCCTTTCACTCGCCAAGAGAGGGATGTGCCGCGTGCATCTATCGGACGCAAATGGCGCTTTGATGACGAGAGGCTCATTTGGGATTCGCTTCGTGAGCGTGTGGCTGTGACTATGTGGCGCCAGAAGAAATGGTGTGACACCACTAGCCACTTCCGACTCCCAACTCAGCCATAGCCCAGGGTTCAGCCAATAGTCAGTCTCATGCGCTTCAAAGCGGCTATCAAGCTACATATGTAGAAGATACATAAAATTCCTAGTCAGGTACATACTTAGTCAGGTATGTACCGCTATCTAAAAGTATGTGGGCATGTACGCACGCGAAACATGTGAGTTCACACAAGATTGGGCGTTGATGAGTCTTCCTTGTCTTCCTTGCAGTCTGCAGAACTTGCAGGCGATTCTGCAGCGGATACGGGTCTGATTTGATTCATCCGAGGCTTTCAGGGTTTCCTGCGGCATCCTTCCAGACCACAACAACATTATGTATGTAACTAGCGGGCCCTGCAGATGTCGTGTACAATGGATGCATTACCTTAGGAAAGGTACTCCGTACCTAGACTACTTGCCATGAATGCACTGGTTGCCTGGATACGTTCAGGTTCGGAAACTGCATGCGTCCCTGTGTGGCCAAAGTCCCCCGCCATTGGCACTGCATTTATGATTTGACTTTGGACCGACGGCTATGGCGCCGCGCTTGAGGGTTGCCGTCGCCCAGTACCTGTTCTAGTTCAATCTTGTCGCTGTGCGATATGTATGTACGGAGTACATACCGGGAATTTGCACAACGATATTTTCGTTTCGCTCCATTGGCTGTCAAACGAAGGTGTGCCTTTCATCTTGGAGCGAATTTGGCCAAGTGGGGATCGACGGGGTTTGTTATTGCGGTCACTGTCGCGGCGTCACCAGCCTGATGACCAGATTGGGATCGGATATCCATTGGAACAGCGCTTGAGATCGCCATCCTCCGTTCTTGGCTCAGAGGCCATTTTCGCCGCGATTCATTCGTGTCGTCATACATATATTGCATGTTTGCGTCTTGACCGAGATTTCATCCGATGTGGCAGTCACTTCATCGCTGTAGCCCGCCGTCTTCGTCGTGCGATGTAATGCGCACCCACCCCAATGCGCACACATACCTAGGTACCTAGGTATCCTCGCTGGCCCATTTGACTATGTAGTAGGTACCTGGTAATCTGCCTCTATGTACATTATTATGGAGCTTCTGGATTTGGGATCATGCAGGCGGAAGGCGATGACAAGGCGATGACAAGGCGATGACAAGGCGATGACAAGGCGATGACAAGGCGATGACAAGGCGATGACAAGGCTAAGACGGCTGGACTACCTAGAGGCGCAACTCGTAAGGCATCGCTTCGCAGTGGTCACTCAGTCTCTGTAAGTTGCGAGATCGAAGAAAATGGTGGGGAAACGGAGAAGACAACAACAGCAGAGATCCGCTCGGGATCCCCAGGAACGACAAAGGAAGATAAATCGTCAAGCAGACGATGAGGACGACACACAACACACGATCCGGGGATCGACTCGACACAACACGACAAGAACTGAACTTCGTTGAAATATCTATGTCAAGCAAGGAAAACAACGCCCCGCTTTTCTATATGCTCCGATGCATTAGCTATCCCGTGGCTTGAACAATGATTTCCAACCAAGAAGGAAATGCGAGCAGCTCTAGTTACTCCGTATGCGTACATGAGATGTAGCAACGCTTATTGGTGCACAGCACATGGCGAATCGCGATTGACATGACGAAGCCAGTGACTTCGAAAGCACTTGGAGACGGGATGAGCTGTGAGCCATTGTGAATTGAGTCAATATTTGCTGGTCTCATGGCAGAAACCAACAATATGTACTCCGTAGGCAAGTTGTAATTCACTCAAGGGTCCAACAAGTTGTCCTTGTACTCACCGATCGGAGCATTTAAAAAAAAGACATGCCGGTGAATGCATTTGGCCCATCGTGTGGGGAACTACGGAGTAGCGATGACAACGTCATGCATACAGAGTCGGCAGGAACGAGAAAAAAAAAGGAAGAGAAAACGACGCCAACCAACTCCACCGACGTCGTACCCTCTTGCTCACGACTCACGAGTCACCCCTATCGCGCCTTCTCATGTCCGGTTCGTGCAAGACTTCAGTCCGCAAGTAGTCAGGCCGCGACAGCAAGACGTGGTCCTGCACAGGATGCCGCGCTCAAACATGCTGCACCTCACCCGGACAATTCCATCGTCAGTGGCAGCTTGTCGCGTGCCCAGGGCGACGTTCCGCAATGACGTCTACGGGTGTCGAAAGCTGCTTGCCTTTTCCACATGCCGCCGACATCTCCAAACCTCGGGGGGCTTCCAGCCCCTTCGTCCACCGTCGCCCGAAGAGCTCGGCGCACCGAAAGCTGCGAAGCAATACAAAAAGGGTGGAAAATGGATGCGACGGACGGCGATAGCCCTCGCCATCGGGGGCACCATCTATCTGGCTGACCGGCAGATATATGCCTCGGGGTTCGCCAGAACGGTGCGCACCTTCGCAACCACACTGATGGTCGCGCTGGACTACAAGCTCAACTTCCGCCTAGAGCCCGTGACGGCGGGCTCTGTACCCGAGCTCCATGCCCGCAATGCGGAGAGGCTGTTTGAACTGCTCCGCGTCAATGGAGGACTGTACCTCAAGATTGGACAGGCGATTGCCATGCAGAGCGCGGTCTTGCCGCCCGAATTCCAGAGAATGTTCAGCAGGATGTTTGACGATGCGCCGCAAGATAGCTGGGAGGACGTGGAAAAGGTGATTGAGCAGGATTTCGGCAAAAGCGTCGAAGAGGTCTTTGGCGTGAGCTTTACCGGCAAAGAGGGAATGGGCGTCATGGAGCGCAAAGCCAGGGCGAGTGCTAGTGTTGCGCAGGTTCATTGGGCGAGACTGCCCGACGGTCGTGAGGTGGCGATCAAGATTCAGAAGAGAGAGATTGCGAAGCAGATTGCCTGGGATCTGTGGGCTTTCCGGTACGTATAGCAGGGACAACAAAGGGAACCACCACAAATTAAGAGCTTCTACTGACATTTTCATTTCTATCTCCTCACAGGGCGGTTACGTGGATCTATTCGAAGTGGTTTGATCTCCCACTATATACACTCGTTCCATTCATTACGGAGCGCCTGGAGCTAGAGACCGATTTTGTCAACGAGGCGACAAACTCGAGAACCATGAGAGATCTCGTGAACTCTGAGAAGAGTCTCAAAGGCCGCGTCTACGTGCCCGTGGTGTACTCTGATCTCACAACCCGCCGAGTCCTCACGACGGAATGGATTGAGGGCGTCCGGCTATGGGACAAGAAAGCCATGACATCGCGATGGCTCGGCGGTTCCGGCAAGGGTTCCCCAGGAGCCAAGTCGCCGTTGCCGCCACCGGACATGGACAAAGCACGACGCGAGCTTCGAACACAGTCGTTCCAGGAGAAGATCAAACCCGAGCGTCAAGAATGGAAAGGCATCCGCGGACGGGGTGGACTCGGCCTCTCGACCAAGGAAGTCATGACAACCATGATTGACCTCTTCTCAGCGCAGATTTTCAAATGGGGCGTGGTCCACTGCGACCCCCATCCAGGCAACATCTTCATCCGACGTCTGCCCAATGGTCGTGCCGAGCTGGTACTCATCGACCACGGCCTCTACGTCTACATGAACCCCACGTTCCGCCACCAATACTGTACCTTCTGGAAAGCACTCATGACATTTGACAACAAGACCATCGGCCGCATCACCTCGGAGTGGGGCATCAAAGGGGCCGACTTCTTCGCCAGCGCAACCCTCATGCGTCCCTACGAGGGCAGCCAAGGGACGTCGATGCGCGAGAAGCTAGCCAAGGAGCTCGAGGGGAAAACCCCCGCGGAGAAACACTACGCCATGCAGAACCTGATGAAGAAGAGCCTGCGCGACATGCTCGCCGACGAGGAGAAGTGGCCCAAGGAGCTACTATTCATCGGGCGGAACATGCGCATCGTGCAGGGCAATAACCAGTATCTGGGTTCGCCTGTCAACAGGGTCAAGATGATGGGCGAGTGGGCCAGCCGGAGTTTATTTCAGGACAAGAATCTGCCGCTGCCGCAGAGACTGACGAATGCGTGGCGGCATGTGCTGTTCAAGGCAGTCATGTCTGTGACGGATATCGCGTTTTACCTGTTCAAGCTGAGGCAGTGGCTTGGCCTGGGCGGGGGTATGGAGGATGAGATGGAGAATCGAATGCGTGATATGGCGCAGGATTATGGAATTGAGCTACAGCATGAGATTTTTGAGGGCTGATGCGGGGGTATGTCTCGTGGAAGCCAGTGAGCGAGGCGAGCGAGGCGAGCGAGCGCAGCACCATCATCGACGAGACTTCGTGCTGATGCCTCCATATTGCCTTTTTTTTTTTTTTTTTAGAATTTTCTCTCCCTACTGTTTGGTCCTCTTTTGGGTTATTCTTGTGTGTGTTGAATTTTTTTTTTTTTTTTTTTGGTTTTGCGATGGCGCAGAGATGAACGGCATATCTTGGCATGAACCGGAAGGGATGTGATGCATTGTACGATGAGATAGAAGGCATGAGGGGCATGAGGGGCACGAGGGGCACGAGGGCATCTTGGTCATACGTATACATATAAAGGAAAAGGCAAAGGCGATATATGGGCATAACGTAATATAGAGGGGCATGATACCACTTCGTCTCAGGCGCGGTCCTTCTAGTCCTCTTTACGAATGAGACCGTGTCTGTTGCCGTGACTCTGACTCTGACTCTGCCTCTGGCATCTGTCTGTGGGAGAGTTTCGTGAACGTGCAGGGTCTAAGGTAAGGGTAAGGGTAAGGGGGTGCTGATGATCTGATCTGGATCCAGGGTGCGATCTGAGATCAAGGAGTTGAAGGGGCTCGCTCAGCGAAGGCAGGCCATCTGATGATCCAGATGCAGTGGCGATGAGATACTGGTGCCTGAGCAGTGTATTAAAGAATTGAATAAGAATGACGCTTAATTGTTACCAGTGACCGCTAGGTACTGCTCAGTGCTTGAACATGTGTATCTCTGACAGCGCACATGCACATACATACCTATACCAACCATCATGACTTGGGACAGATATGTCCCATCCTCCCATCATCTAACACGGTCGCTGCCTGGGCACTGCAAACGCGAGCCGAAATTCCAACCTGTTGCTCGTTTGCCATGCAATCATTGTGTCTCGCATACAAGCACGCGCAGCCTCTTCCATCCTCAATAACAACACCGCGTGCTCCTCCTCGAGGGTCTCGACGCTCTGCTCAAACACAAACTCTTGCTCCGTCGAATCCTAGACCAAAGCTCCCAGTTCCGTGTCCTCCATCTCCCACCAATACCGGCTGTCGTGTACTGGCTGCCGACCCAGGATTACAAAGACCTTTCCAGGGCCGCTGAACCAGTATTTCTTAATAGCAGGAAACATCCGTAGCAAGATCGTATGCCAGAAGACGACTTCGGGCATCGCGAGCCTGATGTTCTTCTTCACGACATTCACGTACGGCGCGCAGAATTGACTGCCACGACGCACCCTGTTGAGCGGTTCGAAAAGGAACTGGGGCCATGTTTCTGGCGAAACGTACAATGTATCCCGCTCGGTATTGAAAGGGCGTACAAATCGGTCCATTTCGTGCGCCTGGCCAGGAGATAGAACGAATCCTCCTCCCTGGTAACTTGTTGTGAGTGAAAGTAGGCAACAGAGCTTTCAAGAGGGCAACAGAAAGAGTGTCAGGTCCGTTGGGAGGTAGAGCTTGAACTGACCTGCTCACGGAGCCAAGCGGCGGCTATATCATGGGCTTCATGATTTACAAAGAATTGCGGCAGGCGTAGCTGGACTACAGGATCTATCAAATCGGTTCGAAACTCGAGTTCGTCGCTCCTGTATCCGGGCCGGTAAGTTGGCTCGTGTTCTTCTACTTCGCGCACCCGCCAATACCCGTCCCCTTGGTGGAGATGTAGCGGCCGGCCGATGTTGTCGGGCAGTGCGAGACGCCAGATGTGATGCCGGAGCTCTGGGGCGAGGTTTGAAAAGAGGCGAAACATGTGTCTTGAATACACAACAAACAAGGCTTCCGTTTCTATATTCTGAGCCGAAGATTTGGCTGCGAAACAGTAAAATGATTTCGCAAGACCGTCGTGAAGAAAGGGTTCGGACTTGGGAGATGGAGCGGGAGGGCGCGTCGCTGGGGACGACTCGGACGAGATCCATAGGTAGAGACAAGCCGGAAGCAACAAAAGATAGAAAGACCGAACAACAGCACTGCATGGCCTCGTGCGTCAATGAGAGATGACTGCAAGAATGACCAAGACAAGAATGACCAAGATCATTGAGATGGCACCTTCCGATCGCCAAGATGGCCATTACCGTCAAGGCCGCTGACCTTGAGGCTTGTGCGTCCAGTCATGTAATACGTCGATGCGTCGATTGGCGACAATCTCAACTTCGTGCTGATGAAGACGGGCCGCAGGAACTAGCAAGCTTTGCAAATAACATGTAGTACATAGACGAGTTATTTCCCCGGACGGCTCTTCGCTGCGTTTCGGAGCTGGGGAAACCTCGAGCGTCGCTTCGCTTCGGCGGGTGGAAAGGGAGGTTTGGGGCGGGATGGCGATGGCCTCACTCTGGTGCAATTGTGACTCGTGAGGACGGGCGTGGTGGGGTTCTGTCACAGTTGCGAACAATTGGGGACGCTGTGCGCTGTGCGCTGCGCGTCCGTGTCTTTTTCCCACTTGGAATTCGGGAATCGGTCTTCTTCTTTGAAAGCGACAATGTGATGAAGAAGATCGGACTGAAGTTCCTGAACTGTGAAGATCGTGTCCCCCTGGGCCCTGGGACAGTGGGACCTGATTGATGAGGATGAGCCGGCGACTGCAGGATTACGACACGAAGGTGAGCACATCAAGCATATGAGATACTGCCATTGCGAATAGATTCATAGTACGGAGTATATCGGTCATATTTCAATTACTCAATTCTGCTTGCCCATCCGTGCATCCAAACTTACACACGGAGATACATAGGTACATGCGTATTATGGCACACGAAGCATGACTCTACCTGGGTACACTGTACAGCCGTCTAAGACGCTCGAGCCACAAAACACATGTGTTTAAAGACTAGTCCATATTTACAGAAAGGTGGCAGAAGTATAGGCCGAGAAAAAGTCTGAAGAAGCCTCAGGGTGATGGTTGTTGACCTCTTTGATCCGATTCTGGGGGCGCGACGGCGCGTGCCATGTGGATGTACAATGCAATGCGGCCTAGCTTGAAAGTAAACCTTGGTGAATGGAACAAGCCACGATGCGTGTGATTGAGAAAATTCAGACTGGGCATTGTTAAGGATCGTGCCCAACCTTTCCTTTACTATGTACATAACGGTGAGCACCCCAGGCTTCTGCATGTTGCCTTTTGCTATTTGAAGTCTACTCAACCCTCATTTCACTACCCACACCTTTAACTCCCATCTCCTACTTCACTCAGTACATCTTTGACAATGAAGTTCAAGATACTCTCCACGATGATGTGCTTCCTTGCACTTGGGGTATGCATTCCAGTTTCCACGCAAGGCACTTGCCACTCCCCCCCCCCCCCCCCCGCAAAGTGAACCGCTGTACACACGGACAGCTAACAAATTCCTTAGGCCTCAGTTTCTGCTCATCGGAGGGGTCGTCACACCACATCCCCTGAGAGGCCTGAGAGGCCTGAGAGGCCTGAGAGGCCTGAGAGGCCTGAGAAGGCTCCCCACGCCGTCCCCTTCGTTCCTTCTTGGGATGTGGCCATTGAGCCAGGCCAGGAAGAGAAAATTATGCTCTTTGGCACCATAGAGCAGGTTGACGCCTACATGGAGGTTCATTACCCAGGATGGACTGTCAAATACACCAACTGGACTGCTTCACACCCGAATCCTGTCAAACTAGGCCCCGGGAGCTTGCCCGAGTTGATGGAGGTGAAGAGAGTCAACTGCAACTGGCCTAGCAATCACAGCCCGACGCCGCCCCTTCTCAGAGGCGTCAAACGCCTCCGAAGTATTAGCAAGGCTCGCTATCTACGAAGTGGACCTAGTCCCCGAATGTGTGCCATGATCAGCTGCTCGCATGCTGGGGCTCTCATCTTGTGCAATGATGTAAGTTGACTCTTTTGATCTTCTCTCCTCAGATCTCCGTTGTTTGAGTTCCACTCGAACAAGTGTTGTGATTGAATTATCATGGACTTCGTGGCTGACACGTATCCCGTATAGACCGATAAAGCCATGAAGACCCTTGACTACTTCACCGACCTTGGGTTTGCGGCCCAGACCGTCGTACAAAGGTGTGTCAGAGGTTTTAGGAATCCGAGGGTTTCGGGAAAGGTGTTCTTTGTTAGGGGCTTCTCTATCATTGCGCGGCGATGGGACTGTAATGTTGAATGGCCCGGTACTGGTCACAGTGCTGCTGAGGACCAGCCAAAGTTGCCAAGGCCAAGTAAGCCAGGACCTCCTGTAGTGTGGGCTTGAGCGAGTAATAAAAGTCTAGACCCTCGGCTTGTTTGACAAACTTGGCTCTGGATGTGTTCCTTGTGAGATGTGCTGTGAGGTGTGGGTGATGGTGTACCCTTTCCACTCCGTGAGAAAGAATTGCTAAGAAGGCGGAGAGTTAAAACCCTCAAGGAGACCCCTTCGCTCCGGCACGGCCCGACCGAGAATGTCAAATCTCAAAGAGGCCGCTTCAATCCGTGTAGGTAGGGAGGGGAGAGGCATGTGCTGTATACCTAGCCTGTGGCCTAGCTTGAAAACGGATCTTCCTATCGAAAGCCGCGATCAATGCGAGTGATCGAGGTATCAGCTTGGGATCGTGCCCAACCCAGGGCCAGCCGGTGACTGCAGATTACTATACAAAGGCAAGTACCCAGGGCATCCAAGATCAAAGATGCTGTCACGGAGAATAAACGTCATTCATACTCAGCGACGGCCAATGCTGATGCCAGTCCCGCTGAGGGCCTCCTTCTTTTTGCTTGCAGAGGTATCAAATTTCGATGCCCTGGCTATCGGCCTATTTTGGACGTGTCATCCTACTGGTCGATTCACTTTTGGCGCATCTACAAGTCAGTATCACCACGTAAATTGAGCGTCGAATACTCAGCTTTACCGTCCCTCTGGCCTACGACCCTTGAGACGTTTTTGTTCTGTCGCACGAAGCGTTTGTCTTCGACGAGGCAGAGGCGGGTCATCGTTGGTCGCCTTCATCTGTCAACCTCTCGAAAGTCGCTGGACTGCCATCGCAGGCGCCTGACCAACCATGATCACTGATCAGCGTGGCCGGGGAAGTAGTGGAAGTCGTTCCGGCTACGCAATAAAGTTGAAAGGGCCCGAAATTCCTTTCTGACGAGTCGCTAAGGGCGTACATGATGCTAGAAATAACGACAGAAGTAATGATAGAAAAGACCACCGGAGACAGATTTTGATATGAGCGAATCGAGATGCCGAATTAAAAAGGCTCGAGCCTTGGATTCCAGGCGGCGTGGTGGAAATGTCGAGATACCTCTCACGCGCAGTTTGGGGCGACTACTTCCCACTGGCGCCGGGCGGTATACAAAAGAGCCCAAGGATTACTTAGGTATGGAGCTTCCTGTTCGGTCAGTAATTTACTACTGTTCGAGTGGTAATCGCACTCCTATTTCGCACACCCGCCAATACCACTCCCCTTGGGAAATGTAGCGCCGGCCCGATGTTGTCGGGCAGTGCGAGACGCCAGTTGTGATGCCGGAGCTCTGGGGCGAGGTTTGAGAAGAGCAAGTTGAAAATCAAGATAGGTAGATTGAACGTTTGAAACGACGGGACAGCACTGGGATGCTTTCCATCAGCGGCTACGTCTGACGTCATTGCGGCCTCGTGCGTCGATGAGAGATGGAGACCCACCCGGATCAATGGCAATTTTTCTCACAATCATGCGGGAAATGGCAGCGATTGACTCTAGCTTCTTCTCTTGGAGATGAACTTTCCTGGTCGAGGCAGCACAAGCACTGTGCCGCTGTGCATGAGAAGGAGAGACTATTGGATAAGCTCCAAGGTGTTGAGAAGTAAGCCATGCTTGGTGCTGGGAGCCGCATCACGTGACAGCTTTACCAGCCAGACGCACATATTTTCCACCTTCTCACTCGTCGCGTCGAGTGACCTAGCTCTTTAGTCAAATATACACCACCATTATGCCCCCCAAATTGCTCAATACAAGGATTCAATGGATGGAGATAAGTTGTACACGGGAGCGTACATCGCGACAAAGTCACATCCGTCTTAGTCTTACTCTTGGTGGTGGATGAAGGACCACCTGACATGGAGCTTGACGCTACACCGCATAGACGATTAAAGCGAAATCACATCTCGTCAAAGCCCAAAAACAACAGTCGTCGTACGGAACTAATCTATAAAAGCCGCGAGGTTGCCACTCGATGAAAACTTGACACACACAGCAACTACCTCAATCAAGACAACGGCCTTTGTCTGGCTGTCAGGCTTTCCGACAGTGACAGTCAGGCAAAGCAAAATCTTAACGCTCGCATCCAAACTATACGCCATCAGCGCCAAAGCAAGCGCCTTGTCAACTTCTCGAGGCCATTGCCAATGCCTACTACCGCATTCTCTTCACCGCTCTCGCAGTCCTGGCAACCGCCACACTGGCCGAGGTGACGGGTAAGTTCAACGTCGCGTCTTTTTACATGCAACCAGAGACCAACCAACAGGGCCACACGCAGAACGTTCGCACCCACCAGTCCTGGCAATTCTGGGTAAAGGAAGAGAGCCAGAAGACGCTGGGCAAGATGGGGCTGATGGGCCGTGAGTTGGCAAGGGGAACGTGGTCGGCCACGCATTCACGAGCACAACCATTCGATACGGAGCTGTCAAAGACAGTATCGCGACGCGAGACTGTCCCAGCGGGATTGCCGCGCTGGATTCGAACCAGATGACCAGGTCGATTTTGAATGCCCACAAGAATGAGGAGTCAAGAATGGAGTGAGTCTCCGTTTGGAAATTGACTGTGAGAGGGTGTGTTGTAAATGGGTTCGATGGGCTTACCTATTCGGATTCGGAAGAAAACAAGTAGGGGAAGAAAGGAAGAGAGGAAAAGGGGGACACTAGAGATCTACTCTATAGATCAGCATACCTGTCGTCAGCACGCCCCATATCCCCATAGGGATGACCTTACGGCCTAGAGGCGTTAAATATACACTTACACAAACCAGCAAACCCATTGATGATGCCTCCAGGTCTATACAATGATGCGCTCGTTCGGAACGCCCGTCCAACTGGGTGTTTCTAGTTTGTTTCTCGAACATACTTTCCCTTATCGCACTGGTATTGTGGTACATCATCATGAGAACCAGCCTCCAGGAACCGGGTTATGTAGGCATCGAATTTTCATCTGCCACGGTGCCACCACGAGCGACATATTCGACTGAGGATACGTAGACGATGGGGGCAGTGTCCAAACTTGTTCTACCGCCACGAGAGAAAAGCCATATCTGATGATGGGTTCACGACGAGTGGTTTGCCAATACGCTCATAGGACAAGAACTCAAGAGGAGCCAGAGTACTTTTTGGAGTTGCCTCTATCCCACGATGGAATACGAGGAGAAGAAGGCTCCTTCGTTGCGCCCACGGAGTGGCGATATAAGTCTCGGTCGTCTTGGGTAAAGGGACTTAATTCGCCAGCGCGTTTCGTTGCTATTTAGCGGAGTTTCGAACAGAGATGGGAATTTGATAGAAAAATCGCATGTTTCACAGCAGTGAGCACGCTCCTGCGCGTATTCAATGCTGTGAAACAGTCGTAAGCCAGTCATAGATTTCTCATCGAGGAGTGAGTTAAACACCGGCTATGCGTTTCTGAGAACTTATGAGAGCTTCTCTTCAAGCGGCCTGTGTGTTGTCTGCTGTATGACCTATTCGAAGCCGCAATAGCGATTGAATCGTCTGATGTTCAAACGTCAAAGCGGCTATGCTATGCCTGTTTCACACAGTCTGGTAACAATTGTCCGATCTTGACGATCAATGCACGGATCGGGAAGATTTTTCCGGTCTCAGCTTGCATGAGATTGGATTGGAGAAGCGCGGCGATCGTCGATCGATGACTCTTGGCAGGCTTGATTCTAGGTGACGAATCTGATCACTTCATACTCGAGAGTCGGACCACTCGAAATACTCGCGTACGCGCAACACTTAAGCTATTTTGCGTGTCCTGTAGCCATCCAGCGCTCCATTTTGGGCTTTCGTGTTTTCCACCTCAATGCTGTAACGCGCTCCAGTCGACAGGGCGGATGAGGCTGACTGCTGCGTCCAAGAGCTTCGCGAATTCATTGTTGCAATCTACGGAGTACTGTTTACTCTGTATTCTTTCGCCTAGTCTAGCCCAAAGTCGCTCCATCATCTCATGCTTCACAATTCACAGTCCTTGCCTTCTCACTGCATGCACAAAGCGGATGTCCAACGTGTCGCACGCATTGTCAAGCATGCTGCCTCGCAAGCCCATCATCGCAAAGTCTTCCAATCTTTCGAATAAGTACATGCGTTCCTTATCTAAGGGCTTCGCGCCCTTTTGGAGCTCCAACTTCCGCTTCTTCTTATTCCAGACCAAAGCCTCGTTTTCTTCGCCCTCCATCTCCCACCAAACCCCGTGGCCGCTGTCGCGCTCCGCCGGTGAGCCGATCCGTTTTGGCTGCGCATCCAATATAACAAGTAACCTCCCCGGCTCGTCGAACCACCTGCTTTGGATCTCAGGCAAGCACTGCAGCATCACCGGATCGCAGAAGACGTCCTGGGGCACCGCGAATCTGATGGCTTTGTGAACGATATCTACGCCCGGTACCAGCTCGCTCCTCTCATACAGCCTATCGGACGGTTCGTCAATAAACTGGTCCCATTTGTCGTGTGGAATGTACAAGGGATCCCGCTCGGCATTGAAAGGGCGTATAAACCGATCCATCTTCCGCGCTTTGCCAGGGGATAAAACGAATCCTCCCCCCTAGTAAATTACCGTGAGTGATTAAAAGTGGACACAATCGAGAGTCAAAAGGGACAGTGGAAATAAAATTGCTCATTGGGATGCTGAGCTTAAACTGACCTGTTGACGGAGCCAAGCAGCGGCTATTTCATGGGCTTCATGATTTACAAAGAATTGCGGCAGGCAAAACTGGACTTCATGATCTATCAAGTCGGTTCGGAATTCCATCTCCTCGTCCCTGTATCCTGGGCGATAGGTTGGCTTGTGTTCTGCCACTCTGCGCACACGCCAATACCCCTCCCCATGATAGAAGTGTAGCGCCGGGCCAATGTCGTTGGGTAGTGAGTGACGCCAGATGTAATTACGTAGCTCTGGAGCGAGGCTTGAGAAGAGAGGGAACATATTTCTTGAAAAAAAAAAAAATTACAACGAACAGACTTAGTATCTATTCTTTGGTCGAAGGTTTGGCTGCGAGACGGTGAGACGGTGAGACGGTGAGAAAGGTATTTTCGCAAAGTCGTTGTGGAAGAGGAGGGGTCGAGTCGAAGCGGGCGGAGGGCGACTTATCTAATCTATTGTACTCTCATCTACGGAGTACAACCAGCCGAGACGGAGACAACGCAGGGGATGCTACGGCCACGTCTGACATCATGTGGTCTCGTGTGGAGATGGGAGATGGGAGATGGGAGATGGGAGATGGGAGATGGCTAGATGATTCATGAAGGTCAGCATGATTGATGCATGTCAGACCTGGGCCAATGCAAATTTTCTAATGTGGGAAGTGTGATCGAGGTCAATGAGGTAAATACAGTTTTCAACTTCTACAATGCAAAGGTATGTCACAGTGCCTAGGCGCTTAGGGTTTCAGAGGGACGTCGGCTTCCAACTCCAAACCTTCCAAGCCTCGCGTGTCGAATCCTCCAAAATGTCCAAGTCAGCCTCCCACCAAAAGTGGATCGACGCGGTGATATTGTATAATTGTCTTACGTTATCCATATTGAGCATTCATGGCAGACCCAGAACTTGACCGAGAATCTAGGGAAAATTGCCGGATCGCTTGTCTCGCAAGTCGCAACTTGCAGGTTGCAAGCTAACAAAAGTACAGAGTAATAGGAAAGCAAAAGTTTTGTCTCGCTTCTTTTAGCTCAAGACCACTGAGATGTATATGTTGCGTGTACGGTGTCGAAAGAGCGGCTTATTGTTTCCATATACACATATCCATGTTTCCGCTTAGAGGTATGTACTATGCTGACCTGATCTTGGCAGTTGCTGACTTTGGTCTTCTACTGCTCAGCGCTCATGTTCATTAGGAGTGAAGGGCTACATTAAGACATACTATTTTCGGCCTACTTTTGTTATCTCTTCCAGGGTTCACCTTGTTCTCTGGGAGATGAACTTCCCAGACCGGGAGCAGCAAAGCACGAGACAGGTGATATTATTGAGAAAAAAAAAACGCCAAGGATGCAACGAATGGAATGCATATGGGTTGCAGTAGCACGCGGGGACATGTCCATCGCGACAGAGTCACCTTCGTCTTACTCTTAGTGGGCAATGAAGCATCAGCTGACTGCAGGCGCATTGAGGTAATTTATCTTGAGAAAGACTGTGATTACAAAACAAGGATCCGAATAAAATCTCATCATGTCAAGAAATGAAGCCCAAAAATAACAAGTCGTCGTATGAACAACTTCACCTATAAAAGCCACGAGGTTACCACTCAAAAAAAGTGTAAGAGACACACAGGCTACAGCAATCACTTGAACCAAGACAAGCAAAGAAAGCAAAGAAAGCAAAGAAAGCAAAGAAAGCAAAGAAAGCAAAGAAAGCAAAGAAAGCAAAGAAAGCAAAGAAAGCAAAGAAAGCAAAGAAAGCAAAGAAAGCAAA